>CM060481.1:28945391-29022891 GCA_030544235.1 Lepturacanthus savala
ATAATAAAATGATAATAAATGATGAATATCTCTACAAACACAAAGGTTCTGGACTTAAACCTGGAATAAAATAAATGTCCAACATGTGAGGAGACGACAGAATCTATTGATGTTAGAATAGAGTTAGAATAGAGCAGAAAAATACTTTAATTAAACTTAGAAACTGACCCAATTTAAGAGAAAACATACAATAATCTAAATTATCTGCAATGTAAAGTTGAATATATGATGAATAATAGGAATAAACAACTAAAAATACTCATCAGTTAATAAAAAACATGGTTTTGGTCCATTTAGTCCAATATTCAGTAGAATTATCTTATTCCACTGGCAGATAATTTAGATTATATCAAGTATTTTTTTCTTGATTTGGCTGATTTGGTTTTATCTAAAGGAAACAAGACATTTTCTTTATAAAACTGGTTAAAATCAAGTAAAAACAAAATTGAAATAAGCTATATGAATATTCTTTTTGCCAAAAATGGCTTCACAGACATAATTAAAACAGATTTATCTCATATTTCTGACTTTTATCTCATATTTTTGCCTTTTTATTTAATATTTCTGACTTTTATCTCATATTTTTCCCTTTTTATCTCATATTTCTGACTTTTATCTCATATTTCTGACTTTTTATCTCATATTTCTGACTTTTTATCTCATATTTCTGACTTTTAATCTCATATTTTTGACTCTTTATCTCATATTTTTGACTCTTTATCTCGTATTTTTGACCTTTATCTCATATTTCTGACTTTTTATTTAATATTTCTGATTTTTTATCTCATATATTTTACTTTTTATATCATATTTCTAGCTTTTAGTCATATTTCTGACTTTTAATCTCATATTTTTGACTCTTTATCTCGTGTTTGTAACATCTAACAGAATATATTCTTCTGTTAGATGTTTAAAAAGCAGATTATAAAGGAGCCAATTAAATAATGACACTAATTAAATATGTAAATAGTCTCTACTACTGATATTCTATTAAACTATTGTCTTATTGTATTGATGATGTGGATATTGATGATATATATTGATGCTGTTTTAACAACACTTTATTTAGAGGTTATTTAATGTAACATATGAATAAAGATCAATGATGAACCATTAATTAATTAATAATCACCATTTATGTCTCACAGTGAATAGGTTCCCTCTAAAACATGAATACTGGTCAGTAAATGAAGTGGTTTCCTAAAATATCCCCATCAACATGCGTCCACTGGGGTTTGATCGGTTTACTGAGCAGAGTAAAGAGGTTCTTGCTGTTCCAGCCACTTCATCATCGCGCCTCTAATTGGCTCCAGGGATATAAATAGCCTGATCCATCACGGCGCTGATTTACTCACTTCAATTACAAGGTTAATGCAGCCTCC
Organism: Lepturacanthus savala; assembly: GCA_030544235.1. NCBI lineage: Eukaryota > Metazoa > Chordata > Actinopteri > Scombriformes > Trichiuridae > Lepturacanthus > Lepturacanthus savala. The sequence goes on from CM060481.1 coordinate 28,946,774, forward strand.
AGAGACCTGAGAGGGGATCGTCTTCCCTGGAACCCTCCACACAGGAAGTGATGAGTTTTATCAGTGAGTTGGTTCCTTGTTGCTGTTTCAGCTGTTAAAATACAAGTAAAAGGTTCAGTGTTGAGTTTTATTCATTAAACACAGTATTAAACCTCAGCTCCAACAATTAAACCCAATGTTACTGTTCCAGCATCAATATATATCATCAATATCCACATCATCAATACTATAAGACAATCTCATATTTCTGATGCATAAGGTCATTATTTTGACTTTTTCTCAGATATTTTTTTACTTTTATCTCATATTTCTGATTTTTATCTCATATTTTTTACTTTTAATCTCATATTTCTGACTTTTAATCTTATATTTCTGACATTTTATCCCATATTTCTGACTTTTTATCTCATATTTCTGACTTTTAATCTCATATTTCTGACTTTTAATCTTATATTTCTGACATTTTATCTCATATTTCTGACTTTTATCTCATATTTCTGACTTTTATCTCATATTTCTGACTTTTATCTCATATTTCTGACTTTTAATCTCATATTTTGACTTTTTATCTCATATTTCTGACTTTTTATCTCATATTTCTGACATTTAAGGTCATTATTTTGACTTTTTCTCAGATATTTTTTTACTTTTATCTCATATTTCTGATTTTTATCTGATGTTTTTTACTTTTATCTCATATTTTTGCTTTTTAATCTCATAATTCTAAATTTTTATCTCATTTTTTTTTAACTTTTATCTCATATTTCTGACTTTTAATCTCATATTTCTGACATTTTATCTCATATTTCTGACTTTTAATCTTATATTTCTGACATTTTATCCCATATTTCTGACTTTTAATCTCATATTTTGACTTTTTATCTCATATTTCTGACATTTTATCCCATATTTCTGACTTTTAATCTCATATTTTGACTTTTTATCTCATATTTCTGACTTTTTATGTCATATTTCTGACTTTTATCTCATATTTCTGACATTTTATCTCATATTTCTGACTTTTAATCTCATATTTTGACTTTTTATCTCATATTTCTGACTTTTTATGTCATATTTCTGACTTTTATCTCATATTTCTGACTTTTATCTCATATTTCTGACTTTTAATCTTATATTTCTGACATTTTATCTCATATTTCTGACTTTTATCTCATATTTCTGACTTTTATCTCATATTTCTGACTTTTATCTCATATTTCTGACTTTTATCTCATATTTCTGACTTTTATCTCATATTTCTGACATTTTATCTCATATTTCTGACTTTTATCTCATATTTCTGGCTTTTATCTCATATTTCTGGCTTTTATCTCATATTTCTGACTTTTATTTCATACCTTTATCTTGTTTTTTAACAGAACATGAAGAATATGTGTTGGAGCTGAGGTTTTCTACTGGGATTTAAGAATAAAACTCTTTTTCAGGACGTTACAGCATCTTTTCTGATTCTCTCTCCATCACAGGATCCTGGTTAAGTGGCGACTTGTTCCGTTTTTAGCTTCATTAGATAACTCCTCCGTCGCTTTAAGCCTCGAAAACCTCCGTCAAAAAGCGACGGGGGAGTTCTCCGCTCCAAAAACAAGGAATCCTCCATCTTTATTTCATCAAACAGGTCATGTCAGAGTCAAGATGTGCATCAGGACGGAGGAAGTAACAGCAGGAGGATATATATATAATCATGAAATCCAGGGATAAGAGTTAATGATGACAATAGAACAGGAAAAAAACAGTTTAAATAAAGCTGGAGTGGATTCAAGAGCAGAAACCTCATCATGGGTCACTATGAAATCAGGTATGAAGGGTCATGGATGGGAATTATAGAAGCCTCTCATCACTTTTGAGTAATATTTAAAAATAGATGATATATATGACACGATTATATCACAGGATTTCAGGGAAGGAAGTGAATATAAAGGGCCAGTGTGCAAAATGTTTAGATTTGATGCTGTTTTATATTAAATGATATATTAATATGAAATAAACTGCGTTAGAAGAACAAGAAAGTAATGACAGGAGCCATCTATAGTCAACTTTAAAGAAGATTTTTGTCCTGTTTCCTTAAAACAAGAGCAAATTAATCAAAAATCAGGAGTAAAAGTTGAAATAAACTAAATTATCTGTCAGTGGAATAAGATAATTATGCTCAATATTGGACTAAAACAAGATATTTTCACCTGATAATAGAAAAAATAGGTCTGAATTTTTAATTTAGCCCCATTTAGGGGGCTAAAGAACATGTTAAAGTGCCCTCTAGGAGACAAAACATGCGTTAAAGTGCCCTCTTGGGAGCTAAAACACATTCTTAAGTGCCTTCTTAGAGCCAAAACACCTACTAAAGTGCCCTCTGGGTGCCACACCACATGATAAAGTGCCCTATAGGAGCCAAAATGTGTGCTAAAGTGCCCTTTATGGATTTAAAAAGCATGTTAAAGTGCCCTCTGGGAGCCAAAACATGTGTTAAAGTGCTCTCTAGGATACAAAACGCATGTTAAAGTGCCCTCTTGGGAGCTAAAAAGCGTGCTAAATGGCTCTTGTGTAAACACATGTAAAAGTGGAGCTATAGTGCTCCTAGGAAGTTAAAAGCATGTAAAAGTGCCCTTTTGGGAGCTAAAGTGCCCTTGAGGAGCCAAAACATGGGCTAAAGTTCCCACCATGGTTTTAAAAAGCATGTTAAAGTGCCCTCTTGGGAGCTAAAACATGTTCTTAAGTGCCCGCTTAGAGCCAAAACACCTACTAAAGTGCCCTCTGGGTGCCACAACACATGATAAAGTGCCCTATAGGAGCCAAAATGTGTGTTAAAGTGCCCTCTTGGGAGCTAAAACATGGACTAAAGTGCTCTCTAGGGTGCTAAAAAGCATGGTAAAGTGCCCTCTATGACACTAAAAAGCATGCTATGGCACCCTCTAGGAGCCAAAACGCATGTTAAAGTGCCCTCTTGGGAGCTAAAAAGCGTGCTAAATGGCTCTTGTGTAAACACGTGTAAAAGTGGAGCTATCGTGCTCCTAGGAAGTTAAAAACATGTAAAAGTGCCCTTTTGGGAGCTAAAGTGCCCTTGAAGTTCCCACCATGGTTTTAAAAAGCATGTTAAAGTGCCCTCTTGGGAGCTAAAACATGTTCTTAAGTGCCCGCTTAGAGCCAAAACACCTATTAAAGTGCCCTATAGGAGCCAAAACGTGTTAAAGTGCCCTCTAGGTTGCTAAAAAGTGTGCTAAAATACTATAGGAGCAAAAACATATGCTAAAGTGCTCTCTAGGGTGCTAAAAAGCATGCTATGGCACCCTCTAGGATACAAAATGTGTGCTAAAGTGCCCTCTTGGGAGATAAAAATCATGCTAAATGGACATGTCTTGGTTCTCTGAGCAAACACGTGCTAAAGTGGAGCCAAAATGCATGTTATAGTGCTCCTAGGAAGTTAAAAAAGCATGTTAAATTGCCCTTTTGGGAGCTAAAGTGCCCTTGAGGAGCCAGAACATGGGCTAAAGTGCCCTCTAGGAGACTATAAAGCATGCTATGGCAGCCTCTAGGAGCCAAAATGTGTAGTAAAGTGCTCTGTGGGATAAACACCATGTTAAAGTGCCCTCTTAGAGCCAAAACACCCATTAAAGTGCCCTTTAGGAGCCAAAACATGTGCTAAAGTGCCCACCAGGGAACTCTTAAGCGTATTAAAGCTCCAGTTCTGTTCTACACATGGAATAAAACTTTGTGGCTCGTGTCCAAAGCTTCCTCCAACTATATTTTGTTATGGTTCCGTTGCCTAGCAACACACTTAAAGCACAATGACAGGGTTTCTCTGGAGAGGAACTCGTTGGTATCTCAGACCACATCGTTTGTTTGCTATTGTGAACTTGTAGACTTCTGGAGAAAAGCTGCTGATGAGTTCAAATAAACAACAATAGATGTAATGAATCGTATTAAGTCATTGTTACTGGATGGAACGTCATGGTTTTAAACTGGAATCAGCAATAATTACACACCCACGTCTTTTCTTCATAATCCTCTGATTATATTTTTAAACCAATAGCATTAGACCAATCGTTAGCGTCGTTAGCACTTATTGGAATCCAACATCTAAAGCTTCAGTTTATTTCTTCAGTTTTCTGGGCTGTAAATGTAATTCTAGTCAATCAAATGGATCAGGACCTGTGTATTTAAATAGATATATTAATTATATATGTCAAATATAACATATATATAACAATATAAGGCTCCAAACAGGATTTCCTGGTCATGTGATGTGATTTTTTTTGGTCCTTCAAAATAAAAGACATGATTTTTACGACTCAACTTCGTAATATTAAGCCAAGGCAACGATTAATTAGTCAGTCACTTATAAATGGAGATTAATTATTAAATTAAATATCAATGCAATTAAATAATCAAATTTATCAGAAATGTGAGAGATTTGCTTTGTTCTGGATTCTCTTTAACTTTTAACTGTTTATATGTAAATTTATTAGCTTTTAGCGGTTAGCTTTTGGACTCTGACTTCTGACTTTAACGATTAATCAAAAAAATAATTGGCGGATTAATTGATAATGAAAATAGTTGTTACCTGCAACAACATCATTTCAGTTTAAGGCAGGAAGTCTCCTCCTAGAACAAATAGAAAATCTGATCAATTTAATAGTTATAGATGATCAATAATCACTATTAATGTATAATATCAGTTATAGATGATCAATAATCACTATTAATGTATAATATCAGTTATAGATGATCAATAATCACTATTAATGTATAATATCAGTTATAGATGATCAATAATCACTATTAATGTATAATATCAGTTATAGACGATCAATAATCACTATTAATGTATAATATCAGTTATAGACGATCAATAATCACTATTAATGTATAATATCAGTTATAGACGATCAATAATCACTATTAATGTATAATATCAGTTATAGACGATCAATAATCACTATTAATGTATAATATCAGTTATAGACGATCAATAATCACTATTAATGTATAATATCAGTTATAGACGATCAATAATCACTATTAATGTATAATATCAGTTATAGACGATCAATAATCACTATTAATGTATAATATCAGTTATAGACGATCAATAATCACTATTAATGTATAATATCAGTTATAGACGATCAATAATCACTATTAATGTATAATATCAGTTATAGACGATCAATAATCACTATTAATGTATAATATCAGTTATAGATGATCAATAATCACTATTAATGTATAATATCAGTTATAGATGATCAATAATCACTATTAATGTATAATATCAGTTATAGATGATCAATAATCACTATTAATGTATAACATCAGTTATAGATGATCAATAATCACTATTAATGTATAACATCAGTTATAGATGATCAATAATCACTATTAATGTATAATATCAGTTATAGATGATCAATAATCACTATTAATGTATAACATCAGTTATAGATGATCAATAATCACTATTAATGTATAATATCAGTTATAGATGATCAATAATCACTATTAATGTATAATATCAGTTATAGATGATCAATAATCACTATTAATGTATAATATCAGTTATAGATGATCAATAATCACTATTAATGTATAATATCAGTTATAGATTATCAATAATCACTAATTAATCTAATTTTTGTTCTAAATTCTCCTTAAATTGATATTTTTCTAGTTTTTAACTCTTTAACATGTTTGTGGACGAATCAAGTGTCTGATTATTGATTATTGATCAATGAGAAATAGAATCAATAACCAAAAAAACCTCAGTTCTGATTTAAAATGATCAAAAATACGTTGAACACAAACTAAACCAGCTTAAATTTACAAAAAGTGAAATATTAAAAGGTGAAAATATCTTGTTTTTGGTCCAATATTGATTATTGATTGATTAGAATGATCAGATAATTTAGAATATTTCATTTTTTTCTTGATTTTAATCAATTTTTATAAGAAAATCAGAAAAAAACTAAAGTATCTGCCAGTGAAATAAGATAATTCTGGACTAATTTGGGTTAATTTGGTCTTATTTTAATAAAAAAAAGAGAATAAATCGACTAAAATCAATAAAAATGAGTCTCAATAACCAAAAAATTTTAAAAAATAGACTAATCTAAAGAAAGAAATGTTTGATATCGGCCCCTTTAGGGCGACTGCTTTAATATTATTTATATTTTAATATTAAAGGGTCTTTTTTTCATTCCAGGACCCAGATGTTGAGTTTTCTGCGTTTTCATCTAATGAAACGTGACAAACAAGTGGAGAAACCACCAGAAACGAGTCTGAGACCCCGTTTATAAAAACCAATAAAATAATTAAAACAACGAGCAGCTGGAATATATTCATGCTTCGCTTTTTAATCACTTCATAGAAAAAGTATTTCAGATTTATTCTTGAACACAATATACAATATAATACCATACATTGTGTGAAACATTTAATAACCCACCTGCAACGACCGGCGGACTTTAACGTATTATTGACGATTTCAAAATAAAATAAAACAAAATAAAAGACCCATCTCTCATGCAGATAGTGCTAAATCTGAATCTAAACCATTTAGACACAGCTAGGACCGAATAAAACGCGGGAACGTAGATAAACGATGCTAATACTGACAGATCGGAATTTCAAAACTGCTAACAAAGGTCAGAGAGAGTTCACACGTTAGCACAACCGGTTACACACAAGATCTTGTTTTGCTGTTGATTCGGGGACCTGTTGGTGGAGGGCCTGGCAATGCATGCTAAGGACAACGTCCCCGTTTGTCTACTTTTACCTGTGTGTGTGTGTGTGTGTGTGTGTATGTGTGTGTGGGCTGAACCTGCATCTGGCCTCGTCTATCAGCAATCTGCATTCAAAATAAAACGCCGGAGTAGGATTAGACAAGCTGCTGGAGGAGGAAAATTAGCCGTTAGCTTCGTTAGCTTAGCTTGTATCCTACGTCCAAACCTTTTCGCAGTTTAACACGTCGTCTACGTCGTTTCTGGGTCACTAAACTGCTGCTGTCAGATGAAAACCTTAAATCTCCACAAAAATAAAATATTTGTAGATCTCTACAATTATTATTTAATCCTCTGTTGCATTGTGTTGTTGCCATTTGGCAATAATTACTTTATTTTTTAATATTTCAACAAAAGCTGTGATGGGAAATGTATGTTAGGTGCTTTTATTTTGAAGGACAGTCGATTTATGAGGTCACATGACCAGGATATCCCTATTGCTGATGGACATTTGACATGTGAACCACCACTGAAGTCTTTTATTTTGAAATTTGGATAAGTTTCACCAAATTAACTAACAACTATTTCTTTTCCTGTTGCATTCTGACTTTTTTTTCCAAAAAAGTTATGATGGAAAATATTTTTTTAGAATTGGGTGCTTTTATTTTGAAGGACAGTCGATTTATGAGGTCACATGACCAGGATATCCCTATTGCTGATGGACATTTGACATGTGAGCCACCACTGAAGTCTTTTTGAAATTTGGACAAGTTTCACCAAATTAACCATTTCTGTTCCTGTTGCATTCTCATTTTGCCTTTTTCAAAAAAAGTTGTGATGGAAAGTATTTTTTTTTAGAATTAGGTGCTTTTATTTTGAAGGACAGTCAATTTATGATGTCACATGACCAGGATATCCCTATTGCTGATGGACATTTCAGCATGACTGTCTTTTATTCAGAATTTTTCCACCAAATATAAAATTCATCTCACTATTCAGAGCAAGTAAATTTTACATTTAATTGAATTTTGATGTTATATATTTTCCTAATATGCTAAAAAAGATTTGTTTTATCTAAAATTCTTTGTGTTTACAACCTAATGGAGTCCCATTGACTTACATGAAACTAGCCAACTTTTTTTAAATATATTATTTAGTCCATTTTAAGTAATAAAACCCATTCAAAGGTGTGTTACTACAGTAACAGTTCATGCAATAGAGGGCTAACTGCAGAAATTCATGATTTTTTTGGTTTTCTTGACTATTTTAATTAAGTTGAGTGGAAAAAAAAAACATCTGGAGTTGCAAAGTTCTCATGTGACAACAACACATCTGTTTAGCTGCTGCTCTGCTGGGCACTGAAAACATTGTGCGAATATATACTTAAGATATATTTATATATATATATATAAAAACAATATATAATACATATATAAAAAAGACTCTAATCCAGTCTTCTACACGTTAGACACCACCACTTCCAGGTAATGCAAGTGCATATAAATTAAAATAGATTTTACATTGAACCAGTATCTTATTTACAAGCTTAAAGTATAGAATAAATACACTGTTATAAACAGCAAAAAGGACCAACTTGAGCTCCTAGCAACAAACGGTAGAGACAAAGATGAGGAGTGATGGGGATAAGGCCTGATGACACACACACACGTTTATCTGACGCTGTGGGGACCGCTCGCTGCCAAAGACCTACACTGTGGGGACCACCGTTTCTAAATGAGAGTTTCAACTCCAAAACATCTTTCAAGACAATGTCCCCTACAAGCTAGATAAACGAACACACACATACACACACGCTTGTTTATCTTACGTTGTAGGGACCACTCGCTGTCAAAGACCTACACTGTGGGGACCACCATTTCTAAATGAGACGGTTTCAGGACAATGTCCCCTACAAGCTAGATAAACGAACACACGCTCGTTTATCTTACGTCATAGGGACCGCTCGCTGTCAAAGACCTCCACTGTGGGGACCACCATTTCTAAATGAGACAGACAGTTTCAGGATAAGGTCCCCTACAAGCTAGATAAACGAACACACACACACGCCTAACTACCTTACGTCGTAGGGACCACTTGCTGTCAAAGACCTCCACTGTGGGGACCACCATTTCTAAATGAGACAGTTTCAGGATAATGTCCCCTACAAGCTAGATAAACACACACCACACATATGCTCGTTTATCTTACGTCGTAGGGACCGCTCGCTGTCAAAGACCTCCACTGTGGGGACCACCATTTCTAAATGAGACGGTTTCAGGACAATGTCCCCTACAAGCTAGATAAACGAACACACACGCTCGTATATCTTACGTCATAGGGACCGCTTGCTGTCAAAGACCTCCACTGTGGGGACCACCATTTTTAAATGAGGCAGACATAGTTTCAGTACAATGTCCCCTACAAACTAAATGAACACACACACGCTCGTCTACCTTACGTCGTAGGGACGACTCGCTGTCAAAGACCTCCACTGTGGGGACCACCATTTCTAAATGAGACAGTTTCAGGACAATGTCCCCTACAGGCTAGATAAACAAACACCCACACACACAACCTTCCATACTGAAAGCATGCTGGAGTGAACTTACGGCGTACCTTTGAGTATATCAGTAAACCAACGTGAAAACATGGAGAGACGGGAAAATGTTTTTGAAGCAGCATGGTCTGCAAACCATTTCCAAACCGTTTGACGTTTTCTGCATCGCTTTAAAAGGTAAAGCAGCTAATTATTCCTCTTTTTTTTGGTCTGCCATGGTGAATCCAGCATTTTTTCCCCCCATCTGTGCCAAATCCTAATGACCCGACTGTCCTGGAAACCTGATACGGTGCAGGGCGGGGGAGGGGAAAGAATCTATTGACGTCAATGAGCAGAACACAGAGCACTTGAGGGATTTTTAATTTTTTTATCATGAGGATGAAATAACTTGGCCTGATTGTTTTGGGGCCACGTCCCTGGAGCCTTAAGAGGGTTTGTAATAGTGGCAACTTCTATAATCTGGATTATTTAGTCATTTCATCCTCGTCTGAATTCATTAATCTATCATAGACCTAAGCAATTTGATTTTATCTGCAGGTTATAAGGGTTTAAAACCTCTTACACCACTTTCAGATCTAAATCTGACACTGAATTTAGCAGGAATTTGGAATCGTACGTGCTTTTTGGTGGGAAAATTATCTGCAGACCACAGAAGAAAAGACATTGGATGAAGGAATCGACAGAAAGCGACATGTATTCTATTTCCGCATGTACAGAAAAAGACTTTGTGCTCAGTTTGGAAGAAGAAAAACTAAAAAATATGACAAAATGTGCATCATAATGTGGATGTTTTCATTGTTTGTCGACGTTTGTTTGGATTTCTCTATTGCCCAATACATGGAAGACTGTTTTTGTCTTTTTGAACATACAAAAAAAACGGTTTCGCTCTCTCCGATAAGAAAAAACAAAAAAAACATTTCACAGACATACTAGAGTGTTCAATAAATAAAAAACTATATAAAGACATTAGTAAAAAAGGCACACGAAAGTCCTTTGACAAATGGTACAAGGAAAAAAGTAAACACTTTCTCTTTGCTATACAAACTCCATCAGTAGATCTTACTCTATGCTACTTCTAGATCTGTAAAAAAAAAAGTCTTAAGGTACAAAAACTTCTCTCAGTAGTGTCAACGTCTGTTTTTATCATTTAATGCCAGCGCCCCCCGGGGGAAAGAAAAGGAAAAGCAACCTTCCCCCCCAAAAAACTGGCCCGAAATCCTTCAAATCTTCAAGTTCCACCCTTTTTACCGCAGTCGTTTAATTTCCTGAGAACTCTGCAGCCGCGTGGTGGCGTGACTCTGTCCCGTGTCCGGCTTCAAACGCCCAAGTGCAAGACGCCCCCGTTCACGCGGGACGAACTAAAACCCAAGCAGCGGCCATCTTCCGTTTGGGCTCGTTTTAAAACGCTCCGACGAAATTAAAAAAACGATGGAAGCCTTTATGTGTCCGTCGGCGACGCCTCCTGAGTCACTATTTCTATCGCCGTCCCGTCGCCGTCCTCTTGCTCCTGATGGTCCAAGTAGTCCAGGGGACTGTCCTCCTCCTCCTCCTCTATCTCCTCCTCCTCGCCATCTTTCTCCAAGTCCTCCTCCTCCAAGGTCAGTTCGAACTGGAACTTCTCGCCGCCGCCGCCTCCCTGCCCGCCGCCGCCGCCGTGCGTGGCCTGGTCGTAGAAAGGTGGCGACGGGCTCTGGGGGATCATGCTCTGGTACCAGTTCCTGTTGTCCTCCAGCGTGTCCAGGATGTCCTGGGCGTCCGGGTGGACCAGGTCGGCCCAGGTCTCCCACAGAGGATGGACGATGTAGTCGATGAAACCCACCTGGAACAGAAGGAAACGGTGTCAAACATGTGGTTCCGGCCCCAGAAAAGGGTCCGATCCAGACCCACTGGACGAATTAGAACCAATCAGGACCTGAGGCTTAAAATATTCATATATGTGTTGTAATATGAGATAAAATGATAAAACAATTAATTTAATCTTAGAAACATTATTTTAGACTCTGCTATGGTTTAAGTGCTTCAGTATGGTTAAAATATTAATACTTGAAATAATTTAAATTATCTGCAATGCAAAGTTCAAAGTTCAATTATTAGTCTAAAAGCCTAGAAATAACAATGAGGATTATAGAAAAGATTCTGACTTTCCATCTCCAAAATTCAGACTTTCCATCTCCAAAATTCAGACTTTCCATCTCCAAAATTCAGACTTTCCATCCCAAAATTCAGACTTTCCATCCCAAAATTCTGACTTTCCATCTCCAAAATTCAGACTTTCCATCTCCAAAATTCAGACTTTCCATCTCCAAAATTCAGACTTTCCATCTCCAAAATTCAGACTTTCCATCTCCAAAACTCAGACTTTCCATCTCCAAATTCTGACTTTCCATCTCCAAATTCTGACTTTCCATCTCCAAATTCTGACTTTCCATCTCCAAATTCTGACTTTCCATCTCCAAATTCTGACTTTCCATCTCCAAATTCAGACTTTCCATCTCCAAATTCAGACTTTCCATCTCCAAATTCAGACTTTCCATCTCAAAATTCAGACTTTTCATCTCAAAATTCAGACTTTTCATCTCAAAATTCAGACTTTCCATCTTCAAAATTCAGACTTTCCATCCCAAAATTCAGACTTTCCATCCCAAAATTCAGACTTTTCATCCCAAAATTCAGACTTTTCATCTCAAAATTCAGACTTTTCATCTCAAAATTCAGACTTTCCATCTCAAAATTCAGACTTTTCATCTCAAAATTCAGACTTTTCATCTCAAAATTCAGACTTTTCATCTCAAAATTCAGACTTTTCATCTCAAAATTCAGACTTTCCATCTCAAAATTCAGACTTTTCATCTCATCATTTTGACTTTTTATCTCATATTTTTGACCTTTATCTTGTTTTTTAACAGAATCACACAAACAGCTCAAATCTACATTAAATATGTAAATAGTCTCTACTACTGATATTCTATTAAACTATTGATTATTGTATTGATGATGTGGATATTGATGATATATATTGATGCTGGAACAGTAACTTTGGGTTTTACTACAGATTAAACTCCAGTATTAGTAGTTTTTGCTGTATTTTATCTCCTACCTGGCTTTTCTCCACTGACGCTGTGTGTTTATCACACATGGGGCTGATCTCCATCCCTCGGTCTCGTTCTCTGTCTCCTTGATGGAAAAACTCCTCCATGATGCGGTCGGTCCACTGTCGGTACAACTCCAGAGACTTGGTCGGGTTACTGAGGTCGGCACAATGCACCATGTTACGCAGCACCTGGAAAACCAGACAGAAATAAACCAAATTAAAATATGTGAGAGGCGTCTCTAACTCTGTTAGGTTCTCAGGGGTCACTAGAATAAAGGAGAACCTTTATTTCCATTAGAATTCCTTCTATAACTAATGATATATATGAATAACTAATAGTAGGAGCATTTGTACGGAGGCCTGAAACTGACAGAATTAAAAAGAAAATAAATTTAATTTACTATTAACATATTTTCTATTATTTTACCTTTGCACATGAATTTATTTAATTTCAAATTTTATTTTTCATTGTATATATTAAATTTAAATAAATGTATTATTTATTTATTATTAAATACTAAATTCATTTTTATGTCAATTTATTTATCAGATTTTTGTCGTTATTGTCTTTTATATAAATTTGTACAATTTTATTATGTATTATTTATAATAAATCATAAAATAATAATATAACTTTAATATAATAATTTATAATAGAAAATATATTATTTTTATTTTGCAGGGTGAAAAAAAATTATATGTTATAAAATACAAAAATAAATTGGTTTAAAAAATAATGCATGTATAAATAAAAAATATAATATAAATAAATAAAATCAAAAACTGAATTTATGTATTATGGGAAAATAATACACAAAATTTTATTAATTAAATTGAAGCTTTAATAAACATTGAAAGAAACAGTTTGTTGTGCAACGTCACATTACGTCGCTGGACTTTCTCAATAAACCAATAAATAAATCCATAAATCTCCAACGTCCAATCCAATATCCTTATAATAATACATCAAATCCCCTCATAACAACTCGATTTAGGGGAAATTCAGGCTAAATCTACCGTGTTCTGTGTTCTAATAAAGTAGAAATGCTAGAAAAGCCATTCGAGAGAAACGAAGATGGATGGAGAGAGACAGAAGGTCAAAGGTCAGCTATGTAGGAGGCCGACTAATGATCATTGACCTCCAGCTCTGGCGATTGATTAAAGCTATAAAAAGCAGCTAAAACACAGGAGGAGACCTCGAATGCACCAACTCATGCTGCTTAAACCGTAAAACAGAAAAAGGCACCTGTATCCGGTCGGTGTAGTTGTCCAGCAGCAAAACTCCAGAACTCGTCACCTTCTTGGTTTCCACCATCGTCTTCAGGTCGGCCAACAAACTCATGTGTTTGGACATGTCAGTGGCCAGAACCTGCAGAAAAGAGGGAAACGTCCTTTAGAAATAAGAGAAGTTGGTTAAATTATTCAATTATCGTTTATAGGAGGGGTGTCAAACATGTGGCCTCGGAATTATGAGAGAAAAAGTCAGAATTATGAGACAAAAAGTCAGAATTATGAGAGAAAAAGTCAGAATTATGAGACAAAAAGTCAGAATTATGAGACAAAAAGTCAGAATTATGAGACAAAAAGTCAGAATTATGAGACAAAAAGTCAGAATTATGAGACAAAAAGTCAGAATTATGAGACAAAAAGTCAGAATTATGAGACAAAAAGTCAGAATTATGAGACAAAAAGTCAGAATTATGAGACAAAAAGTCAGAATTATGAGACAAAAAGTCAGAATTATGAGACAAAAAGTCAGAATTATGAGACAAAAAGTCAGAATTATGAGACAAAAAGTCAGAATTATGAGATAAAAAGTCAGAATTATGAGAAAAAGTCAGAATTATGAGCTAAAAAGTCAGAATTATGAGATAAAATTCTGACTTTTTAATCTCAAAATTCTGACCTTTTATCTCAAAATTCTGACTTTTGAGATAAAAAGTCAGAATTTTGAGATAAGTCAGAATTTGGAGACAAAAATCAGAATTTGGAGACAAAAAGTCAGAATTTGGAGACAAAGTCAGAATTTGGAGACAAAAAGTCAGAATTTGGAGACAAAAAGTCAGAATTTGGAGACAAAAAGTCAGAATTTGGAGACAAAAAGTCAGAATTATGAGACAAAAAGTCAGAATTAAGAGACAAAAAGTCAGAATTAAGATAAAAAGTCAGAATTAAGAGATTAAAAAATCAGAATTAAGAGATTAAAAAGTCAGAATTAAGAGATAAAAAGTCAGAATTAAGAGATAAAAAGTCAGAATTAAGAGATAAAAAGTCAGAATTAAGAGATAAAAAGTCAGAATTATGAGATAAAAAGTCAGAATTATGAGATAAAAAGTCAGAATTATGAGACAAAAAGTCAGAATTATGAGAAAAAGTCAGAATTATGAGCTAAAAAGTCAGAATTATGAGATAAAATTCTGACTTTTTAATCTCAAAATTCTGACCTTTTATCTCAAAATTCTGACTTTTGAGATAAAAAGTCAGAATTTTGAGATAAGTCAGAATTTGGAGACAAAAATCAGAATTTGGAGACAAAAAGTCAGAATTTGGAGACAAAGTCAGAATTTGGAGACAAAAAGTCAGAATTTGGAGACAAAAAGTCAGAATTTGGAGACAAAAAGTCAGAATTTGGAGACAAAAAGTCAGAATTTGGAGACAAAAAGTCAGAATTAAGAGACAAAAAGTCAGAATTAAGATAAAAAGTCAGAATTAAGAGATTAAAAAATCAGAATTAAGAGATTAAAAAGTCAGAATTAAGAGATAAAAAGTCAGAATTAAGAGATAAAAAGTCAGAATTAAGAGATAAAAAGTCAGAATTAAGAGATAAAAAGTCAGAATTAAGAGATAAAAAGTCAGAATTAAGAGATAAAAAGTCAGAATTAAGAGATAAGTCAGAATTAAGAGATAAGTCAGAATTAAGAGATAAAAAGTCAGAATTATGAGATAAGTCAGAATTATGAGATAAGTCAGAATTAAGAGATAAAAAGTCAGAATTAAGAGATAAGTCAGAATTAAGAGATAAAAAGTCAGAATTATGAGATAAGTCAGAATTATGAGATAAGTCAGAATTATGAGATAAGTCAGAATTATGAGATAAGTCAGAATTATGAGATAAGTCAGAATTATGAGATAAAAAGTCAGAATTAAGAGATAAAAAGTCAGAATTAAGAGATTAAAAAGTCAGAATTAAGAGATTAAAAAGTCAGAATTAAGAGATAAAAAGTCAGAATTATGAGATAAGTCAGAATTATGAGATAAGTCAGAATTATGAGATAAGTCAGAATTAAGAGATAAAAAGTCAGAATTAAGAGATAAAAAGTCAGAATTAAGAGATAGTCAGTTTTTCCTGGTCCAGCCGACTTTAGATTAAATTGAACAGAGTTTACTGGTTTATATGTAGAGGTTTATAGAATAACATATATATAAAATAGTGATATTTCACCATGTCGATGACCATCTTGCGCAGCGACTGCCTCTGTTTCTTGGTGAGGTTCTGGAAGATGTCGCAGTCGTCTTCCTGCAGCAGCTTGAATCCTACGGCCAGATGATGGTTCTCCAGCACCGACTCGTCGTTGTACATCAGAGCCAGTTCAGAATCTGCAGAAAACACAGAATCATCAGGATTCAGTGTCGGAGCTGAGGATCAACGCTGGACCTGGATCAGGAGCTTTTAGGATTCTACGTTTAATTCTGCTGTGACTCACTGGTGTTGATGAGGAACTGGTTTGAAACTCCAGGATGGTCCACATCATGAATGGCTGCAGCAAAGATGGCGGCCAGGATCTCGAGATCTGTGAAAACCGCCTGAAAAAGATAAAAAAAAATAAAGTTTTATGCAACAACTGTTGATTTCCAACGCATTCTATTGGATTTTCAACCATAACCTTCTATTTCATAGTGTTTCCATCGTGTTTATCTTCAGTTTCCTAAAAAGCTGTGATATAAGATCAACTATGCATTAAAAGGGGGCTTTTATTTTGAAAGTCCTGAACGTGTTATTGTGGAAATGATGAATAAAAGTAAGAAGGGTGTATATTTGTTGAAAAACTTCATTTACAGTTTTTTAGTGTTTCAATTGAGGGAACAGTTTAATTATGAGTCAGACTTGCGAGACAATAAGTCAGACGTGCGAGACAAAGTCAGACTTGCGAGACATAAAGTCAGACTTGCGAGACATAAAGTCAGACTTGCGAGACAAAGTCAGACTTGCGAGACAAAGTCAGACTTGCGAGACATAAAGTCAGACTTGCGAGACATGAAGTCAGACTTGCGAGACACGAAGTCAGACTTGCAGACATAAAGTCAGACGTGGAGACATAAAGTCAGACGTGGAGACATAAAGTCAGACTTGCGAGACAAAGTCAGACTTGCGAGACATAAAGTCAGACTTGCGAGACACAAAGTCAGACTTGCAGACATAAAGTCAGACGTGGAGACATAAAGTCAGACGTGGAGACATAAAGTCAGACTTGCAGACATAAAGTCAGACTTGCGAGACAAAGTCAGACTTGCGAGACATAAAGTCAGACTTGCGAGACATAAAGTCAGACTTGGAGACATAAAGTCAGACTTGGAGACATAAAGTCAGACGTGGAGACATAAAGTCAGACGTGGAGACATAAAGTCAGACTTGCGAGACATAAAGTCAGACTTGCGAGACATAAAGTCAGACTTGCGAGACATAAAGTCAGACTTGCGAGACAATAAGTCAGACTTGCGAGACAATAAGTCAGACTTGCGAGACAATGAGTCAGACTTGCGAGACAATGAGTCAGACTTGCGAGACAATAAGTCAGACTTGCGAGACAATAAGTCAATTAACTCACTATTGGGGGTAACTAAAACTGTATTTTATTATATAAATTTTATATATATATATATATTTTTACTATACAACCATTTCTGTTCCTGTTACATTCTGCCTTTCGAGGAAAATAAAAACGCTGCCTTATAAAAGATGGACGAATGTCTGAGGGAAACTAAACCTGCAGCTGGACGAAGGGAAAACATGATTGAATGGAAAGATGTTTAAGCCTCGTCTGTTGATCCAGGAAAGAATCACGTGGACTTTTCCCTCATTTCTGTGCACGAGTCAAAGCCGGGGAAACGTTTCAGAGACTCCAGAGTGGAATCTGGATGATACGACTCTAGAAAACAGCAGCATTTTTTACTTTAAGGTGTTAGATCCTTACGTCCAGGGCCGGCGTGGACAGCAGGATGTGAGTGGACTGGGCGACGTCGGCGGCGTGGAGGCTGTTGTGATACGCCACGTCTGAGTGGTAGTGATCCTCCAGAGTCATCATGTAGGCCACAAACGTGTCCACCGGGATCTTAAAGGTCTTCAACAGGTCCCGCTCCTGGAAAAAGAAACGAATAAATCAGAGGACGACGTTAAAGTCACTAAAACTAGACCATAGACGCCTGATTATTAGACTTTTTACATGTTTTATTACAGAAAGTAGTAAAAACTATAGAGGATTGACACTGACATGAATTAATACAGTAAACGCCTGTATTCATTTATTTAATGAATTAAATGTATTTGTCTATTATTGCAGATAAATGCCTAATGTTTATTAGTACATGATTTTTCTCCAGTATTTTTTATTTATTGTTTCAGGTTTAAAGAAAGGGTGGTTTAGAAACATAAGAAGTCAGAAATAAACGTGAAAGGAATATAATAAAATGGATAAATAAAATAAATCAAATATAAATAAATCAAATAAATAAATGAATAAAAAAATAAATGAATAAAAAAATTTAAAATAAAAAAATAAAAAATAAATAAAAAAACAAATAAATTAATAAAAAATAAAATAAAAGAATAAATCAGATAAAGATACACAAAATAAAATTATAAATTCTATATAAAAAATAAATGAGTAGACAAACATAAGAATCATTATTTTTATAACATTATTCATGTATATATTTATTCATTATTTTATATATTATTTTTTATTTTCTACCAAGTCTGAAATTAAATTCTCATGCAAAGTGAAAAAATAAAATAATTTACTTTGAATTATTGGCAGTGTCCATCCTCCATACAAATGCTCCTACATATTCTGTCATTGTGTAATTATGGAAGGAATTCCATAATAAAATAAACATAAATCATTAATGGACGACGTCCTGGCCGGTGGAAGCCTCGTACCTGGAAGATGGCGTACATGATGCAGGTGAGGGGTCTGTTGATGGAGTACTCGGACACCGTGAAGATGTTCAGGCCCCACTTGTTGAGGTCCTCCAGCTCCTTGGACAGCAGCTCCTCTTTGTCCGTTTTTACACCGAAGCGTGAGACGCTGCTGCTGGACAGCGACGGGCCGTGAGAAACCTTCTTCACGCCGCTGATCTGGGTCATCAGCTGCTGCTTCTGCTGCTTCTTCTTCTCACGCGTCTTAGACGTCGGAGACGGGATCTCCACCTCGTTCTGTTTGTCTGGGAGGAGGAAAAACACGGAACGAGCTCAGAAACATGGATGTAAAACCAGAGGTCGATGTGCAGCGTCCTGCAGGTGAAGTTTTATGACCTTTTTACACTGAAAAACAGGTGAAAACATCTGGTTTTTGGTCCGTTTTAGGGACCGTCTGCAAAGAGACTCACTCAACAAGTGAAAACATGTTTTTTTTAGTACAATTAGTCCAATATTACTTTATTACTTTATTCCACTGGCAGATCATTTAGCTTATTTAAAATTTGTTTTCCTAATTTGGGTCTATATATATATATAATTAATCAAAAAATACTTGTCCGTTTTAGGGACCGTTTTAGGGACTGTTTTAGGGACCGTCTTAGGGACCGTCTGCAATTGTTTTTGGTACCATTAGTTCAGTATTTAATAGAATTATCTTATTCCTTTGGCAGATAAGTTTGCTGACTTTGCATAACATGTGTTAGGGACCATCTGCAAAGAGACTCACTTAACAAGTGAAAACATGATTAGTCCAATATTAGAATTATTTTATTCTACTGGCAGATTATTTAGCTTATTTAAAGTTTGTTTTCCTGAGATTCCTAAGATCTTCTTTAAATATATATATATATATATATATAATTTACTAAGATCAAGAAAAATACTTGGCCGTTTTAGGGACCGTCTGCAATTGTTTTTGGTAACATTAGTTCAGTATTTAATAGAATTATCTTCCTTTGGCAGATAAGTTTGCTGACTTTGCATAACATTTTCCTAAAAATAAGATTAAATTGACTAAAATTAAGAAAAAAAAAGTCTGTGTTAGTGTTGTGTTCCTAAGATCTTCATATATATATATATATATATATATATATATATATATATATAAAATTTACTAAGATCAAGAAAAATACTTGAGTCTCGTTGCAGACGGTCCCTAAAACAGATAAGTGAAAACATGTCTTTCCTACAATTAGTCCAATATTAGAATTATTTTATTCCGCTGGCAGATTATTTATCTTATTTCAAGTTTGTTTTCCTGATTTGGGTCAATTTACGACTAAGATCTTCTTTAAAATATATATAAAATTTCGTAAAATCAATAATACTTGTCCATTTTAGGGACCGTCTGCAATTGTTTTTGGTAACATTAGTCCAGTATTGAATAGAATTATCTTATTCCTTTGGCAGATGAGTTTGCATAATATTTTCTTATAAATAAGATTAAATTGACTAAAATTAAGAAAAAAATGTTAGGGACCGTCTGCAAAGAGAAGTGAAAACATGATTAGTCCAATATTAGAATTATTTTATTCCACTGGCAGATTATTTAAAGTTTATTTTCCTGAGATCTTCTTAAAAAAAAAAAAAGATAATTTACTAAAATCAAGAATACTTGGCCGTTTTAGGGACCGTCTGCAAAGAGACTCACTTAAGTGAATATATCTTGTTTTTGGTAGAATTAGTCCAATATTGAGTAGAATTATCTTATTCCACCGTTAGATTTTAATGATTTTAGTCCTTTGAAGACTTTCAGACCCTGTAATATGACATATGACAGAGAAAAGAAGAATCTTCATTAAACTGCAGCTTCATCATAGAAACAGCTGCAGTTTCCTGAATGAACAGAGCTTCACCTTTTCATTCACCGTATTTTCCGTCCATTCACAGGTTGGTTCACGCCTGCAGCCTCCTGCCGTTCACCCGTCCCTCTAAAACCTCCCCCACAAACACCTTTATTTCTTATTTCCCTCAGCAGATGGTTCACATCTCATCTCCGTCCTCCTTTTCACTCTCTCAGGTCCATTCAGCTACTTCGGTTTCCACAAAGCCACAAATAAACGGAGTGAGAAATCCTAAAATAATCACAGGAAACACACTCGGCTTTTATGTAATATTCCTTTGAAAAAAAAGGACACATGTCCTCACACTAGGCCTAGAAAAGAAAGAACGAACGAAAAAAGGCGCCGGGAAAACCTGTTTCCTGTGAGACTTTGTCAGATTTTAGAAGAATGTGCTCATTTTCATTGGTCTCATCAATGGTCTTGTATCGTCTATCATTTCTAGTCAATAGTCTGTTGCAGGGGTGGGCAATCCTGGTCCTGGAGGTCCGGTTTGCTGCAGGTTTTTGTTCCAGTCAAGCAGTTAAACACCTAATTCTACTAATCAACCACTAGAGCCCTTGATAAGGACATTCATTAGTAGAACCAGGTGTTTTACTGGTTGGTTGGAACAAAAACCTGCACCTACACCAGCCCTCCAGGACCAGGATTGCCCACCATGGTCTATTGTCTCTTATCTATCATCTCTTGTCTCTGGTCTCATGGTCTACGATCTCTCATCTTTCGTCTCTTGTCAATGGTCTATGGTCTATGATCTATCCTTTCGTCAATGGTCTCTAGTCTCATCTTTCGTCAATGGTCTCTAGTCTCATCTTTCATCAATGGTCTCATCTTTCATCAATGGTCTCTAGTCTCTCATCTTTCATCAATGGTCTCTAGTCTCTCATCTTTAATCAATGGTCTCTCGTCTCTCATCTTTCATCAATGGTCTCTCGTCTCTCATCTTTCATCAATGGTCTCATCTTCATCAATGGTCTCATCTTTCATCAATGGTCTCATCTTTCATCAATGGTCTCTCGTCTCATCTTTCGTCAATGGTCTCTCGTCTCATCTTTCGTCAATGGTCTCTAGTCTCATCTTTCATCAATGGTCTCATCTTCGTCAATGGTCTCTAGTCTCTCATCTTCCGTCAATGGTCTCTAGTCTCATCTTTCATCAATGGTCTCATCTTTCATCAATGGTCTCATCTTTCGTCAATGGTCTCTAGTCTCATCTTTCATCAATGGTCTCATCTTCATCAATGGTCTCATCTTTCATCAATGGTCTCATCTTTCATCAATGGTCTCATCTTTCATCAATGGTCTCTCGTCTCATCTTTCGTCAATGGTCTCTAGTCTCATCTTTCATCAATGGTCTCATCTTCGTCAATGGTCTCTAGTCTCTCATCTTCCGTCAATGGTCTCTAGTCTCATCTTTCATCAATGGTCTCATCTTCGTCAATGGTCTCTAGTCTCTCATCTTCCGTCAATGGTCTCTAGTCTCATCTTTCATCAATGGTCTCATCTTCGTCAATGGTCTCTAGTCTCTCATCTTCCGTCAATGGTCTCTAGTCTCATCTTTCATCAATGGTCTCATCTTTCATCAATGGTCTCATCTTTCGTCAATGGTCTCTAGTCTCATCTTTCATCAATGGTCTCATCTTCATCAATGGTCTCATCTTTCATCAATGGTCTCATCTTTCATCAATGGTCTCATCTTTCATCAATGGTCTCTCGTCTCATCTTTCGTCAATGGTCTCTAGTCTCATCTTTCATCAATGGTCTCATCTTCGTCAATGGTCTCTAGTCTCTCATCTTCCGTCAATGGTCTCTAGTCTCATCTTTCATCAATGGTCTCATCTTCGTCAATGGTCTCTAGTCTCTCATCTTCCGTCAATGGTCTCTAGTCTCATCTTTCATCAATGGTCTCATCTTCGTCAATGGTCTCTAGTCTCTCATCTTCCGTCAATGGTCTCTAGTCTCATCTTTCATCAATGGTCTCATCTTCGTCAATGGTCTCTAGTCTCTCATCTTTCGTCAATGGTCTCTAGTCTCATCTTTCATCAATGGTCTCATCTTCATCAATGGTCTCTAGTCTCATCTTTCGTCAATGGTCTCTAGTCTCATCTTTCATCAATGGTCTCATCTTCGTCAATGGTCTCTAGTCTCTCATCTTCCGTCAATGGTCTCTAGTCTCATCTTTCATCAATGGTCTATAGTCTCTCATCTTCGTCAATGGTCTCATCTTTCATCAATGGTCTCATCTTTCATCAATGGTCTATCATCTCATCTTTCATCAATGGTCTATAGTCTCTCATCTTCGTCAATGGTCTCATCTTTCATCAATGGTCTCATCTTTCATCAATGGTCTCTCGTCTCATCTATCCAGCCTGGACTCAGCCTTCCCCTTGTGGAGATTATTCAATTACCGGCTGTAATTGAAGTAATCACTTTCTCTCTCGTGCTCTCCCTCTTTCATAATTCTCTCCCTCTCTTCTCTCCTCAGTCCTCTGGTGGTAATTGAGAACAGACAATTAAACGTTCTCAGACATGTGCTGCGTGGGAAACAAGAAGATATCTCCCTCGTTCTAATTCATTACATCAGTATCACTGCTGCTGGTTCATGTTTAACCTGTTAGGATCCAAACCTCCTGATCCAGCTTTTATTCATCATGAGGAAACCAGTCCAGGACTTTTCTGCTACAGAGACAAGTCATTCAAATAGCTTTAATGCTAATTTAGCCATATTAAATCACATTAATTTATGCTAACAGTGGAAATAAAAGATGCCAGTGGTTCAAATAAACATGTGATGTCATTTTACATGATTTTTAGTACAATTAGTCTAAAACTGAGCATAATTCTCATTCCACTGCTTATTTCAAGCTTGTTCCCCTTCATTTTAGTGAATTTAATCATTTTTAAAAGAAATATTAGCCTCGATTTCTTATAACAATTAACCCAAATAAGGAAAAAAGATCAATTAGCCAGTGGACTAAGATAATTCTACTCAATTTTGGACCAAAATAAGATATTTTCACCCATTAAGATTCACTTTTTTGCAGTTTAAGTCCATAACCTTTGTGATATTCCATGTTTATTATCATTTATAGCAGGAATATTCAAAAATAGGCCTTGGATTGAGTGTTTAAACAACAATTGCCATAATTTTCCAGCATACCAAGACATTTAACCCTCTTTTTCCAGGTTTTCCAGGAACCCTGACACGTGAACACATGCCATGAAAATATCATAAAGCAGAAAACACGTGGATTAGCGACGTGATGCTAATCTTAATGGATGGGAGGATTAAACCCTCGTCGTCTGAGGTTAAACCAGACCAGCTGTGCTGCAGCAGCGGCCATTTTACCCCTTGTTTTGAACCTGAATCCTCTAACAGGGTAATCCTGGCTGGGTTTTTCTATCATTAGTCATCCGAGTGGATTCTCGGGCAGCAGGAGATCTCGTCGTTCCTGCCGATGCCTCCAGACGGGGATGAGTCACCCGGCTAAAGGGGGATCCTCTGGACCTCCACCTCTTCCTGCTGCCTCATTAGCTTCCATCCATCCCCCTCCGAGGATCCACCAACAACAACAACACTACAGCGGATCAGGATGCCGATCGATCGCAAGCTCAGAGCCTATAAATAGTCTCAGCTCCCTCCTCGGTGCATTCTGTCTGTCTCCTTCTGTGATTTTAGCTTGAACTCGACATTTCACTGCAAAAACAGGTGAAAATACCTCAATTTGGGCCAATATTGAGTAGAAGGGTCTAATTAAACTGGCAGATAATTTACTTTATTTATTAAAACAAGACCAAATTGGCCAAAATCAAGAAAAAAAAAACACTAGAGTAGTAAAAAGTAAAGATAAAATTGACTAAAATCAGGAAAATATCTCATCTGTGTTAGGGACCGTCTGCAAGTATCATGTTTTAGGTACAATTAGTCCAACGTTGGTAGAATTATCCAATTTAGTTTATTTCTTAAAAGACCAAATTAGCCAAAATCAGAAAAAAAAACCTTAAGTAGCAAAACGTCATTTTCTTTATTTTTTATCAATTCATCCTGAAACATGGAACTTGCAGACGGTCCCTAAAGTGGAGAAGTTGTATTTTTCTTGATTTAAGATCAAGATATCAGCCATTATTAGCGAGTATTGGTATTAACAGTGAGTATTAATAGTCTATAGCTGTTTGATCATAGTCCCAAATCTAAAAAAAGATAAAATTGACTAAAATCAGGAAAATATCTCGTCTGTGTTAGGGACCGTCTGCAAGTATCTTGTTTTAGGTACAATTAGTCCAACGTTGGTAGAATTATCCAATTTAGTTTCTTAAAAATAAGACCAAATTGGCCAAAATCAGGAAAAAAAAACCTTAAGTGGCAAAAACTAATTTTCTTTATTTTTTATCATTTCATCCTGAAACATGGAACATGCAGACGGTCCCTAACGTGGAAAACTTATTTTTCTTTATTTAAGTCAAATTTTTTCTCTTTTTTAAAAAAGAAAATGTTAGTCACATGTTAAGAGTGTTAAAAATATGAAAAATATCTAAACTATATGTAAAACATAAAAATGTGATTGAGTATTTTAATCTGAAGGCTGATAATTTAGATTAGATACGAATTTATTGTCTTCTCTAATTTAATGGATAATAAGTCGTTAATACTGATTAATGATAACAGTGTTTATAGTCCAGCTTTTTGATTTTATTCTCAAATCTAAAAAAAAAAAAACAAAAAAGATAAAATTGACTAAAATCAAGAAAAACAATCTTGTCTGTGTTAGGGACCGTCTGCAAGTATCTTGTTTTAGGTACAATTAGATTATTTCTGTTTTTCCTGATTTGAGTAAATTTAATCTTGTTTTAAGCAAACAAGATTAATATTTTCTTTAAAAAAAATAATTAAATTGACTAAAATCAAGAAAAAACATGTCTGCGTTAGGGACCGTCTGCAAGTATCTTATTTTAGGTGCAATTATCTTATTCCACTGGCAGATAAGATTGATTATTTCTGTTTTTTTTTCCTGATTTGAGTAAATTTAATCTTGTTTTAAGCAAACAAGACTAATATTTTCTTTAAAAAATAGGATTAAATTGAGTAAAATCAAGAAAAAACGTGTGTTAGGGACCGTCTGCAAGTTACATGTCTCAGTATGAACAAAAAAAAAAAAAAAAGCTTCCATTTAATCTAGTTTTTAAAAAACAAGATTAACATTTTCTTAAAAATTATTATATTTCTACTCAATACTGAACTATAATTGCACCAAAAACAAGATACTTTCACTTGTTTTTGCAGTAAAACAACTTTGAATAAGCAAAACTACAGAAAATACTGAAATATTAACAGGTGTAAATATCTTGTTTTTGGTCCAATATTGAGTAGAAATATCTTGTTTCCTCTTTATTTTAATGAACTGAATCTTTAATTGACCCAAAACAGGAAAAAACTCCAATTAAAATGAATTATCTGCAGTGGAATCAGATAATTCTACTCAATATTTAACTAATTGGACCAATAACTTTTAACCCATTAACTATAAATCATCCGCCACATTCCTTCCTCTTAATAAAATCCACATTCACGCCTTTTTGCTTCCTTATAAAACCAGTAAATTCATGTTTTTCCACTTCAGTTTAACGGCCGTTTGAGGCCTGGTGCCATTAAAACTCTGGATGAAGCTCTAATGGCGCAGCGTTTTATATGTTCCGCCCCCGCAGGAAGAAAAAAAGCCTCCAAAACAGCAAAACGATGCAGCAAAGCAGCAAAAACAGGGAAATTCTACACGTTTGTGCCCGTTTCCCCTGTTTCCCCTGATTCAGGGATGTGATTTTAAATGCATGTGAGACTTTATTTCATTTACCTAGGAAGGTGTTGGAGATGAATTCGGAAACCTGATTCCCAGACCGACTCATCTCCGATAGGTGGGTCAACTCCCGATTCAACATCCTCTTAAACTGCAAAGAGAGGAGGAGAAAAAAAATCAGTTTCCACTCAAACGGTGGAAGATTCCATGGAAAACACAGCGGTTTTATTCCATCAGCTCAACTATATCATTTAATTAGTGCACACAAACAGCTGGGGACACGTTTCTTTCCCTATAATGCATCATTACTTTTATTATTAGTGAGGTCACCACCTTTTAATTCACACTCTGCAAACAATTTACAGCTTTTACAGCATTTTTCAGCTTCATCCTGCAGAAATTCAATGATGTCAAGAGGAAAATCTGCAACGGCATTTTCTAAATAGGTGGAAACACTTAATAAAAACAGGGAGAGACACAGGGAGACATATGCATTTGTCAGCCGCTGCAGCAGCAGCAGCTGTTTATGACAGGACGTGCACGCACACACACACTAATACACATGGCTCTGCAGAGGTTTCAAGATGGAGCCTGAGCCACAAAAACCACCTCGTCTAGCAGGATGGAAATAGAGGATTTCTGCAGAAAAACACTGGTTTTTATGGGAAAAGGCTGGATTCTCAGGTCTTAAAGCAGCTCAGTGGAGTGCAGTGAAACAGAGAGAGGTATCCCGACGAGCTACGTAGATAAACGCCACACACACACACACACACACACACACACACACCTTAATGTAACCCCACGACACCGACAGCAGGTAATTGGCTTCAGGCATTTTGGACCCTGTTTTCTGGTTCCTACACAAAGCCAGAACTGTAATCCGATTGGAAAAAAACCCAAAAAACAACAAAAAAAATATCTATATATATAATAAAAAGGTGGAAAAGGATCCAAATAATAATAAAAAATAAAAATCCCCTCCTCTTGTGCTTTTTTTTCCCTTAAGAAAACAGCTGGACGATGCGTTCAGGCTCCTTCTGAGCTGCAGGAAAAAGCCAGAAATGAGTCTCCATTCCGGGGATAAAGGGAATAAAATATCCAAGATCCTCGCTGGGTGGAAATCAGGAGACTCTCTGGTCGCTGCTGATGAATAATGGAGAGAAAAGAGGAGGAGGAGGAAACGGCAGCGATGGAGGGAGGAGGAGGAGGAGGAGGGAGCGGCTGGAGGGGGCTTCCTCCTGTTTTCATACATTCCCTCCCTCCTTTATTTCAGCCTGTTTCTCCGTCTCTGCAGCAACAAACGCATGATTTGACAGGAAAAAGGAACTTCTCCTCTTCTTCTTCTTGGTTTTAATAAGTAAAGGAATGTTCTATCAGCACAGCGTCGGTGGCAGCCATTATATTAATATTAGTTTTATTATTAGAGGCCGTCAGGATGTCGTGTAGGAGGCTGTTTTTAAAATAGACCCAGAAAGAGAGAAGGAACAAAAAGAGAAAATGGAGGAAGATAATTACATTCTCCCTTAATTTAGGTGAAATCAGCAAACGATTTTCAAGAAAAAAAGATTCAACACACACAAACACACACATGCTGCAAAAAAAGATTAAACAAAGAGATTAAGTTGATTAAAATCCATAAAAAACACTTGTCCGTGTTAGGGACCGTCTGCAAATTCCATGTCACCAAGAAAAAGCCTCAACACACACACACACACACATATGCTGCAAAAACTGGTGAAAATGTCAATATTTCATTATTGCACTATTGAAGTTTTTCTTTTTCCAAAAGTCGATTAAAATCAATAAAAACCAACTTGTCTGTGTTAGGGACCGTCTGCAAGTTACATGTTCCAGTACTGAGTAGAATTATCTTATTTGCTAATTGAGCTCATTTCAGTTTGTTTTTCCTGATTTGGTTCAATCTGGTCTTGATTTAAGAAAATTAGATTAAAGATTAATATTTTCTTAAATAAGAAATTCACTAAAATCAAGAAAACAACTTGTCTGTTAGGGACCGTCTGCAAGTCATCAGTATGAAAAATAAACTAAATGACTTTTTCCTGCATAAACATTTTTTAAAAAGATTAAATTGACTAAAATGAAAGAAAAGAAGCTAAAATATGTCCCAGTGGAAAAGAAAGAATAAAGCCTCAACACACACACACACACACACCCCACACACACACACACCCCACACACCCACACACACACACACACACACACGAAAATCTCTATTTTTGGATTCTGGGGAAGACGTTCAGAGATGAACAATAAAAAAGAGGAACGGCAGGAAGATAATTGCATCTTTTCCTCAATTCAGGTGACACCAGCCCACGTTTTTCGCGGCGTCGCCATGGCAACAAGCATCACCGGCGACAGCCTGTTTTCAGGGATGAGAGAGAAAAGAGGAAGAGGAGGGAAAGAGGTTCCTACGACATGAAGCTGCTGCTGTTCTTCATCATAATCTATAACTTTAACCCATTTACACAGACGACTGGAACAGTTTAATATTAATACATTTAATTAATAGGGTTTATTTCCTGTTATTGGTGCAGTATTTCCCCTTTGCACATGAATTTATATTTAATTTTAAATTTTATTTATTTAGTTTATATATGGAGGTGAAATAAAATAAATAAAATATCAAAATAAATCAATTTAATTAATAGATTTTATATATTGAGGTGAAAATGAATGGGGTCAAATAAATAAATACATTTAAAAAATAATAAATAAAATACTACGATGAATAAAATTGTATATATTGAGGCGAGAAATGCGTAAAATAATTAAATAAAATGCATGTGACAATACACAAATAAATGTATTAACTTAATAAATAAAATGGAAAATCAAATAAATATGTAAATAATACACAAATAAATTAGGGAATTAAATAAATATGGTCATTTACTGGTACATTTATAATATTTATTAGACTCCATGAGTTTTGACGCTTTTTTATAGATATCTTAAAATAAATGTGTATTTATTAACATGTTCTATTTAACAGTGGAATTAAAATGAACAGGGAATTCAATCATTTCCAGAACATACGACCTTTTTTCCATCATTTCACATATTTTTTCCATCACTAGTAAATGGATTAATCATTTTCCAGGACGTGGGAACGTTGAGTTACATCACGACAGCTTCTCAGCTTCTTTTTTATTATTTCCTGTCACGAAAACCTCAACGAACGAGTAAAAAACAAGTAAAAAAATTTAAATTCCCAGGGACGAGCTGGGAAAGATGGAAACTTCCCAGAGGAGTCGGGATTATTTTCCCACTGAGAGAAAAACTAAAGCTTTTTATACATTAACTCACTGTAGGACACAAAAAGGATAAATAAAAGATTCAGTTGATTAAAATAAAGAAATAACATTAAAACCAGATAATTCTACTTAATATAGGACGATATAGATGTTTCCACCTGTTAATCTACTTTTTCCTTCATATAATCTCATTATTTAACAGTTTGCAGCTGGTTTTCTACATGAATCTGTTTGTTTCCAGTGAAAACATCAGTTAACTTGATGGAATCAGCTGCAGTAGCGTGTTTCAGACACTAGTGGGCGCCGTGTGTTCAGTCTAAAGCTGTTGACCTCTGACCTCCAGTTTAAAGCTGATAAACTCTGTAAAATCAATGAAGATGAAGCTGAATTCAACACAGAAATATTTATTATTTTATTCACCGTTAGAAAATAAAAGTTTATAATAAACTAGAAATAGAATCTGGTGAATTAACGTCCAGATGTTTTTATCTGTAGAAGCTGAATTATCTGCAGATGTTTATTCCTCCTCTAATTAAAAATAAAAATCTGTGTGAGCTTATATTTTACATTTTTTTATTCTTTTTATTTAAATTAAGTTTTGTGTTCATTTTATTTATATTCTATTTCTATAATTATATATTTAATTTATTTAAATATATATTTTTAATTTTATTTATTTATTTCTTGTTTATTTTCCACTGCACTTTAACTTTGTTTATTATTTAAAATAAATAAATTTACTAATTCAGTAGATTTATTTCCTAGTATTTTCCATTTGCACATGAATTTATTTAATTTAACATTTTATTTTACAGTTTATATATTGAGGTGAAAATTAATGGGATCAAATATATATTTAAAAAAATAATTTTATTAAATAAAATAAATTTGATTCATAGATTTTATATATTGAGGTGAGAATTAATGGGGTTAAAATAAATAAATAAAAAAATAAAATACCAAAATAAATAAATATAAATATATTTAAAAATAATAAATATTAAATATTAAATAATATTAAATATTAAATAAAATAATAGATTTTATATATTGGAGGTGAAAATGAATAAATGATAAAATACCAAAATAAATATATTGAATTAAAATATTTTATATATTGAGGTGAAAATGAATGGGGTCCAACAATTATATATTAAAAAAATAATAAAATAATAAAATAATAAAATACCAGAATAATTGAACACATTTTATATGTCGAGGTGAAAATCCTCAGAATATTTAAATATATTCATTTTAAAAATTAACATATTTATTTCCTGTTATTTGTGATTTTGCACCTGAAAATGTTTAGTATAAATTCTTATTTTCCATTTGCATCATGCAGCAGGATGAATATTATAATAAATAAAATAAAAACATTTAACTTCTACATATTTTATCAGGTGGAGCCTGTAGTTAATTTATTTGTGACTTTAAGGGAAATAAAATAAAAAATACTGAGAACTTCAGCATAAAATCATCATTAGAGCATTTATTAAACTGCAGAACTGAATAAACTACAGTAAAATAGCAGCAAAAACCTCAAATGAAGCTTAAATCATCAAATAAACAGCAATGATTTTAACATTTTAATGAAAATACCAACACGTTTCAGGGATTTTCCCATTTAGAAAAACACTCTGTCTAAATGTCACTGAAAAACTGACAATGAGTCAGAATATTAGAGAAAAATCAGTAAAAACACGTCATTTAAAACTTAAAACTGACCCAAATGAGGTAAAAACTTTAAATAATCTAAATTATCTGCAATTATTTGTCCATAAACTCATAGAAATCACACTGAGGATCATCGATTCTACTCAATATCAACAAAAACTAGATATTTTCACCTGTTAATCTACTTTATGTTGCTGTTATAGATATAATACAGTTAAAATACTTTATTTAAAACTTAAAACTGGACCAAACTGATTTAAAATAAGGAAAAAACTTGAAATAATCTAAATTATCTGCAATTATTAGTCCATAAAACCATAGAAATCACACTGAGGATCAATAAATATATAAAAAAAATGGGATAAAAATACTTTATTAATGTTGGAGCTGAGGTTTTATATGAAGGAAACTCACAAATTCTACAATTAATAAACTGATCTCAACATTTTTACATAAATCACATGAGAAAAGTCTCGACTACAACAATAAATTAAGCATTTTATCTCCAAATGGTGCAAAACACGGTTAAAACTGAAGTTCCATGCATGTATTTCTGCATAAATACTGATTATATGTTAGATAAATGACTTTATTTGAGTTTAAAACCAGTTATTTCATGATGATATCGACTCTAAGACTTTTTTACATATTAATCCTACTTGTTTAGATTGAAAATATAAGTATTTGTGTCATTTTCTAAGCAAAAAAAAGCAGAATTAAAGGCTGAAGTTTCTCAACATGCACACGTTTGCACGGCTGCAGGATATTTAAAGCCTTTAAACAACAAAGAATTGACTCCAGAGACGAAACACTGAGGTTTTATCAGTAAAAGGATAGAATCGGACGCTGAAAGGCACCAAAACGTCCAGCGAAGCAGCAGAAACTCACCTTCCTCCATCCGTTCAACTTCCCTAACTTCCTCTCCTTCTTCTCGAAGCAGCAGGCTCCCATGTTGCTGCTGAACTAACCCACAGCTGCAGATCTGACAGAAGAACCAGGCAAACGCTGCAGACGCCGCTTCACACCATGTGGAAGTGAGCGAGTGTGTGTGTGAGTGTGTGTGAGACGCAGAAATCCAGCTGGTACACACTTGGCCCCGCCCCCTAAACCTCCTCCTGCAGCTGCTGCTCGTCACAGTCAATGTGGAACTGATCATTCAGATAAGAGAGAACTTCCTGTTGTTGGATTCCACCACAAGTTCAGTGATAACAGGTAGAACGGACGATTAAATGTGTTGATGATGAAATGAAGTGAGAGCTGGATGCTAACAAGAAGCTACGCTACAGAAAATATGAAGGGTTTTTAGCTTAAAACAGGAAATTAGAGGGAAAATAACCACAAATATGATAAAACTGTAATAACCAGTAAATATGAGGTAAAGTACAGTTTACTCTGTTTCATGGACAGTTTTAATTAATACACACACACACACACACTAAACACACACACACTATACACACACTACACACACTATACACACACACACACACACACACACACTATACACACACACACACACACACACACACACACACACACTGTACACACACACATACACACACACACACATACACACACACACACACACTGTACATACACACACACACACACACTGTACATACACACACACACTATACACACACACACTATATACACACACACACACACACACACACACACACACACTATATACACACATACACACACTGTACATACACACACACACACACACACACACACACTATACACACACTACACACACACTATACACACACACACACACTATACACACACACACATACACTATACACACACACACACACACACACACACTATACACACACTACACACACACTATACACACACACACATACACTATACACACACACACACACACACACACACTATACACACACACACATACACTATACACACACACACACACACACACACTATACACACACTACACACACACTATACACACACACACATACACTATACACACACACACACACACACACACACTATACACACACACACATACACTATACACACACTACACACACACTATACACACACTACACAAACACTATACACACACACATACACTATACACACACACACACTATACACACACTACACACACACTATACACACACACACACACACACACACACACACACACACTCACACACACACACACTATACACACACTACACACACACACTATACATACACACACACACACTATACACACACTATACACACACACACACACACACACACACACACTCCTTCCTCTGATTCCTGTCGTCCAGTTTGATGAGAAATAAACTTTTCCTGTTTTCTCTCCCGATAAACTAGTTAACTAGTTAACTGGATAACTCTTTATCTGGTTAAATAGTTAACTAGTTAACTGGTTAACTCTTTATCTGGTTAAATAGTTAACTAGTTAACTGGTTAACTCTTTATCTGGTTAAATAGGTAACTGATTAACTGTTTATCTGGTTAACTCTTTATCTGGTTAAATAGTTAACTAGTTAACTGGTTAACTCTTTATCTGGTTAAATAGGTAACTGATTAACTGTTTATCTGGTTAACTCTTTATCTGGTTAAATAGTTAACTAGTTAACTGGTTAACTCTTTATCTGGTTAAATAGTTAACTAGTTAACTGGTTAACTCTTTATCTGGTTAAATAGTTAACTAGTTAACTGGTTAACTCTTTATCTGATTAAATAGGTAACTGATTAACTGTTTATCTGGTTAACTCTTTATCTGGTTAAATAGTTAACTAGTTAACTGGTTAACTGTTTATCTGGTTAACTAGTTAACTGATTAACTGTTTATCTGGTTAACTAGTTAACTGATTAACTCTTTATCTGGTTAAATAGTTAACTAGTTAACTGGTTAACTCTTTATCTGGTTAAATAGTTAACTAGTTAACTGGTTAACTCTTTATCTGGTTAAATAGTTAACTAGTTAACTGGTTAACTCTTTATCTGGTTAAATAGGTAACTGATTAACTGTTTATCTGGTTAACTCTTTATCTGGTTAAATAGTTAACTAGTTAACTGGTTAACTGTTTATCTGGTTAACTAGTTAACTGATTAACTGTTTATCTGGTTAACTAGTTAACTGATTAACTCTTTATCTGGTTAAATAGTTAACTAGTTAACTGGTTAACTCTTTATATGGTTAAATAGGTAACTGATTAACTGTTTATCTGGTTAACTCTTTATCTGGTTAAATAGTTAACTAGTTAACTGGTTAACTCTTTATCTGGTTAACTAGTTAACTGATTAACTGTTTATCTGGTTAACTAGTTAACTGATTAACTCTTTATATGGTTAACTAATTAACTGGCTAACTCTTTATCTGGTTAAATAGTTAACTGGTTAACTGTTTATCTGGTTAACTGTTTATCTGGTTAACTGTTTATCTGGTTAACTGTTTATCTGGTTAAATAGTTAACTAGTTAACTGGTTAACTCTTTATCTGGTTAAATAGTTAACTGGTTAACTGTTTATCTGGATAACTCTTTATCTGGTTAAATAGTTAACTAGTTAACTGGTTAACTCTTTATCTGGTTAAATAGTTAACTAGTTAACTGGTTAACTCTTTATCTGGTTAAATAGTTAACTAGTTAACTGGTTAACTCTTTATCTGGTTAAATAGGTAACTGATTAACTGTTTATCTGGTTAACTCTTTATCTGGTTAAATAGTTAACTGGTTAACTCTTTATCTGGTTAACTGTTTATCTGGTTAACTAGTTAACTGGTTAACTGTTTATCTGGTTAACTAGTTAACTAGTTAACTGGTTAACTCTTTATCTGGTTAAATAGTTAACTGATTAACTCTTTATCTGGTTAACTAATTAACTGGCTAACTCTTTATCTGGTTAAATAGTTAACTAGTTAACTGGTTAACTCTTTATCTGGTTAAATAGTTAACTGGTTAACTCTTTATCTGGTTAACTGTTTATCTGGTTAACTAGTTAACTGGTTAACTCTTTATCTGGTTAACTAGTTAATTGGTTAACTGTTTAACAGTTTCAGTGTCAGACATGAAAAAGTGTCTGTCATTAAAATAAACCAAAATACTTTTTTTAAAAAAAGAAGAAGAGACTTGAACACTGAAATGAACGGCGGCCATTGTTGTAGTCCAGTTCCTATAAACACATCTCCACTTCCTGGTTTCCTCCTCCAATGACGTATCACCCTGACTTCCTATTAGAAATCAAAGCTGTAGCTCTCATTAAATTAAAGCAACGCTAACGTTAGCCCTTGATATTCATATTTCCCACCTTGTTGGAGGCCATGTCGCTGACGGAGCGGTACGTCTGGATGGTTTCCAGCTGGTCCAGACACCAGTCCAGCTCCTCCATCGTCTCCGTGGCCAGTTTCTGGTACGCCTCATCTGGAAAAAACATTAAAACGTTCATTTAACAACGTGAGCATCAAAACACAAGAATTTACAACGATGGTGCAAAAAAACAGCTGAGAAGTTCTGATGAACACGACAAAAACAAGGAAAAACAAGATTCATGTGTAGAATAATATAGAAAAATACAGAAAAATACAGAATAATACAGAAAAATACAGATTAATACAGATTAATACAGATTAATACAGATTAATACAGATTAAAGGGACGTAAAGGGACAAAAATGGGTTTTTACTGTAATTTCTGACACAAATGGTGTAAAATAAACAGGTAAATAAGTCATTAAAATTCACATTTTGTTGAAAAAAGACATTTTAAATGTGGATTTTTAAAGGAAATAACATCTGAACGTGTACATTTTGGATGCAAAAGTAAAGAAAATTCATATTTGCGTCTAATATTGGACATTTAGTTGTTATTTCCTTTATAAATTCAGCCTTTCTGAATAAAAATGTGCAGAATTTGCTGCTAAAATGTAAAACAATTGAATTTTTAGACTTGATTTCTGTTTATTTGACCTTAATATT
Source organism: Lepturacanthus savala (assembly GCA_030544235.1). Taxonomy (NCBI): domain Eukaryota; kingdom Metazoa; phylum Chordata; class Actinopteri; order Scombriformes; family Trichiuridae; genus Lepturacanthus; species Lepturacanthus savala. The sequence goes on from CM060481.1 coordinate 28,982,899, forward strand.
GTTCAGTTACAAACCAAAAATGTGTAAATCTTTGAAAAACAATAAAAATAAAATAATAAATGAATAAAATAAAGATTTATGTCAGAACTTACAGTAAAACGTCTGTTAACCTGTAAAATGTGCTGTAAAAATCGAATTATTATTAGAATAAAGAGCCTGAACTCCTCATATGCCCCGCCCCCTTTCACTCTGCTCATTTGCATAAACTCCGCCTTCAACAGGAAACCACAGAAACATACATTTAATCCTCCCTTTCAAAATAAAATAAAATAAAAATAAAAATAAGTGGAAATTAAAGTTTTTCACTGTATAAATAATTATTTGTTTGTTTTAGTTGAGTTTTGTTTGAAATAAAATGACATTTTGGTTAAAAAAAATGTTGATTTTATGCAAATGTCTGCGACTGCATTAAGGATTTATTTAAATATTCTCATTATTTAAGTGATAAAACCATTAAAACATGTTTTCCAGCTGGTCATTGATGCAGCTGAGGAATAAACCTGGTTCTGATTGACCTCAGATGAGAATTAGTCATTTATCTGTGTGTAAAGTCGATGGTGACGGGAACATTTGGTCATTGATCAGATTTACAAACAGGAAGTTGTTGCTGCTCATTTCAGCAGAACATTCAGTTGAACATTCAGCAATAGAACTTTCTCAGTTTAGTCTCTAATTATTTTTTAATAACTGGGTCAAAAGCAACAGAAAGGTCATAGGTCATATTATTATATATTTATAAAACACTTATATGATGCAAATAAATATATTTAAATGTTTTTATGCTTCTTTAAAAGGACAGAATGATGTTGTAGGCTGAGTGTGTGTGTGTGTGTGATGAGGTAGCACACACACACACACACACACACACACACACCCTGTGTGTGTGTGTGTGTGTACCAGGTCTCCTAGCTGCAGAACACAACACGGTTTCCTCTGATCTCCGTCACCATCAAAGACTGAGTCTGTTTGCTGCCCTGAACACGAGGAGCAGCTGGAACGCTGCCCACAACACTGTGTGTGTGTGTGTGTGTGTGTGTGTGTGTGTGTGTGTGTGTGTGTGTGTGTGTGTGTGTGTGTGTGTGTGTGTGTGTGTGTGTGTGTGCATGTGTGTGTGTTTAGTTCAGCTGCACAAGCGTTTGATGTTGAAAAGGCAAAACCATGTTTTTTCACAGCATCTTCAACATTCTGAGGTGGTTTTTGTGTGAAAAAGGACGTTTTTCCTGCAGCAGTTTTAATTTTCTGCAACTTATAACTTATATATATATATATATATATATATATATATATACGAATAGTCGTGTACAGTTTGAATGAATGTGAATTGTTCATGTCGGTTTCTTGTTATTTAAAAGTCCATTTTTTTTTTAAATAATCAGGATTTTTAGCCAACATGACGCTACAACACGTGTTTCCCAACTATATTTACGTCCCTGTTAAAGGCTAACCCTCAGATTTGTACATTTTTAATTTATTCCTGTGGGAATTTTGCAGCGCTAATCTAAGCTAATGCTAATGCTAATGCTTAATTTCGTGTGTGAAGGAAAACTTGGAGCTGCTTAATGGTTTCATGGCTCTTTAACCACTTTTTTTTTGTTTTAAAACACAGAGAAACGGGTTCGAGGAGCCTTTAAATCAGTTTTTTCTAGATCTGGAGGTTTCTGGAGGTTTCTGGTGGTTTCTGGTGGTTTCTGGTGGTTTCTGGTGGGTCCCACATCATAAATCCATCCTCTCAGTAGCTTCCAGATCCATTTAACAGAAGAAAAAAACAGTTTTACAGCTGATTCCTGCTGCCAAACTGAACTATCCCAATATTTCAAGTGAAATGACAACAGTAAATCCATGTATTTCCTGTTTAACATCGATCCTCAGTGATTAAAAGCTTCTAATCTGCAGCCAGCAGCTTTCAATACATCATTTATTTCAGCAAAATTAGATGTAAATGAAGTGAAAGTGAAGCAAACCCTTGTTTTTATCACACATCTGACAGACAGATGAGTCTTAAACAGACAAATGTGCTGAAATTAACACAGAACAGTTATATAAACTGAATATTTATTCATCTGTTTAGTATAAAAGCAGATAAACATGATGTTTTTCAGCTTTTAAAGACGATTTTACAACAAATAACCGGTTCTATGAATAAATAAATGATGTAATTTTGCTCTTGAATGTGTATTTTATTAGTAATTATGCAAAAACTGAAATATTAACAGGTGAAAACGTCTTATTTTTAGTAGAATTGGTCCAATATTGTGTATTTTGTCTCGTTTTAAGAAAAATCCTGAACATAAATTGACTAAAATCAGGGGAAACATTTGAAATAAGATAATTCTACTCAACATTAGACTAACTGGACCAAAAACAAAGATATGTTCATTGTTTTGTGTGTAAAATGTCTTAAAGGTGAAATATTCTGACATTTTTTAAAATTATATTTTAATTATTAATTTAATTAATCGATTTTTCATTCAAGTTTCTAGATAAATAAATAAAATAATAATAAATAATAAATAAAATAAAGTTGTGGTTAAATACAGGGGACAGGAGTTCCGCTAACACTTTTGTCTTTGTTATGAAATATGGAAAAAGCTAACTGATGCTAACAGGGCTGTAGCAGTTAGCCGCTAACATTAGCTGTTTTATTTTAACGATAAATGATACTGGAATAGAATTTTAGAGTTGTGTCGTAACCGATATATTTTCATCATTTAAACACAAAGCTTTTGTGTTAGCGGTTAACTGATGCTAGCAGGGCTGTAGTAGTTAGCCGCTAGCATTAGCTTACTTTAGTGGTAAACATTACAGGAAATTTATTTGTGGAGTTGTGTCTTAACGGAGAAAATGACCGACACATTTTTTTAAACAATTAAACACAAATCTATTTAGTCCTTAGTGGTTAGCGGCTAACTGATGCTAGCATGGCTGTAGCAGTTAGCCGCTAACATTAGCTCATTTTAATGGTAAATGATAGAGGAAAGTTAGTTGTGGAGTTGTGTCGTAACTGAGAAAGTGACCAACACATTTTTAAAACAAGTAAACACAAAGCTTTTAGAAGCTAACTTTCAGTTAGCAGCTAACTAATGCTAACAGGGCTGCAGCAGTTAGCTGCTAACATTAGCTTGTTTATTTTATTGTTGAATGATACTGGAATATTATTTTAGAGTTGTGTCATAACAGAGAAAGTCTTTTCAGTCCTTAGCGGTTAGCGGCTAACTGATGCTAGCAGGGCTGTAGCAGTTAGCCGCTAACATTAGCATATTTATTTTATTGTTGTATGATACTGCAATATTATTTTAGAGTTGTGTCGTAACAGAGAAAGTCTTTTCAGTCGTTAGCGGTTAGCGGCTAACTGATGCTAGCAGGGCTGTAGCAGTTAGCCGCTAACATTAGCTTGATTATTTTACTGTTGAATGATCCTGGAATATTATTTTAGAGTTGTGTTGTAACAGAGAAAGTCTTTTCAGTCGTTAGCGGTTAGCGGCTAACTGATGCTAGCAGGGCTGTAGTGTTTTTCCTGTTTTTTAGTCTGATTATTAATGAAATAAGTCAAAGTTCTCTTTGATGTTACTAATAATGAATGAGATTAAACACCATTTATTGTGATTAGTGTTAATTCTATACATGAAAACCTGAGTTCAGAGACTGATTCTGACTCTTGCAGCAAAAACTTTTGCATGTTTTATTCAAATATCACAGAAATTACTTTAAATTACAGTAAGCTGCACTATGGACTGAACTATGGGGAAAACACACACACACACACACACACACACACACACACTCGCTGATGTCGGAGGGGATTTCCAGCCCTCCTCCCGACTCGAGGACGTTTGTGATCAGCTCTGAATCCACCAGAGAAAAGACAGGAAAACATGAGTTTAATCCAGCTTCAGCCGAGATGACGAACATCTAACACGGAGGCTGATTTACAGCAGAAGTTAACGTCCAGTTCACTCGAGTTCATTCAGCTCCTCTGGCTTCACACCAGGGTTTTTCCTGCTCTGACTAACAGAAAAAAAAATGATTAAAACAAACTGATTCATCACCTTAAAAACCTCTGTAAAAATGTCAAAAGGTGCATAGAACGCGGCAGAGGTGGAAAATAAAGGCTGATTCTACAGATTTCTAAATAAAATTACCTCTGGAGCCAAAAAAAGTGGTCTCTACTAGCTAAAACGCATGCTAAAGTGCCCTCATTGGAGCTAAAAATGATGCTAAAGTGCCCTAATTGAAGCTAAAAATGATGCTAAAGTGCCCTCTACCAGCTAAAATGCATGTTGGAGTTCCCTCTAGGAGCCAAAATATGTGCTAAGGTGCCCTTTAAGGGGCTAAAAAGCATGTTAAAGTGTCCTCTAGCAGCTAAAATGCTTGCTAAAGTGCACTTTAGGAGCCAAAATGTGTGCTAAAGTGTCCTCCTGGGAGCTAAAATGCATTCTGGAGTTCCCAAAATATGTGCTGAAGTGCCCTTGGGAGCTAAAAAGGATGCTAAAGGACTTGTAGGAGCCAAAATATGCCCTAAAGTGCCCTCTTTGGAGCTAAAAAGCATGCTAAAGTGTCTTCTACCTGCTAAAATGCATGTTTGAGTTCCCTCTAGGAGCCAAAATATGTGCTAAAGTGCCCTTTGGGAGCTAAAAGGTATGTATAAAGTGTCCTCTAGCAGCTAAAATGCTTGCTAAAGTGCCCCCTAGCAGCCAAAATGCATGTTAAAAGGCACTTTAGGAGCCAAAATATGTGCTAAAGTGTCCTCCTGGGAGCTAAAATGCATTCTGGAGTTCCCAAAATATGTGCTGAAGTGCCCTTGGGAGCTAAAAAGGATGCTAAAGGACTTGTAGGAGCCAAAATATGCCCTATAGTGCCCTCTTTGGAGCTAAAAAGCATGCTAAAGTGTCTTCTACCTGCTAAAATGCATGTTTGAGTTCCCTCTAGGAGCCAAAATATGTGCTAAAGTGCCCTTTGGGAGCTAAAAGGTATGTATAAAGTGTCCTCTAGCAGCTAAAATACTTGCTAACGTGCCCCCTAGCAGCCAAAATGCATGTTAAAAGGCACTTTAGGAGCCAAAATATGTGCTAAATTGCCCTTATTGGAGCTAAAAATCATGTATGACGTGTCTAAGCAGCTAAAATTCTTGCTAAAGTGCCCCCTAGCAGCCAAAATGCATGTTAAAGTGCCCTTTAGCAGCCAAACGCATGCTAAATTGCCCTCTAGGAGTGAGAATATGTGCTAACATGCCCTCTCAGAGCCCTCAGAGAGTCAAAAAGTGTGCTAAAGCAGCCAAAATTGCATGCTAAAATGCACTTTAGGAGCCAAACTGTGTGTTAAATTGCCTTCTTGGGAGCTAAGAAGTATTTCTAGCAGTCAAATGCATGCTAAATTGCCTTCTAGGAGCCAGTATATGCACTAAAGTGTCCCTTTAGAAGCTAAAAAGTATGTTAAAGTGCCCTCTGGCAGCTAAAATGCTTGCTGAAGTGCCCTCAGAGACTGAAAAATTGTGCTTAAGTGCCCCCAGCAGCCAAAAAGCATGCTAAAATGCCCTCTAGGTGCCAAAATATGTGCTAAAGTGTCCTCCTGGGAGCTAATAAAGCATGCTAAAGTGCCCTCTACCAGCTGAAATGCACGTTGGAGTTCCCAAAATATGTGCTGAAGTTCCCTTAGGAGCCAAAAAGGATGCTAAAGGACTCGTAGGAGCCAAAATATGCCCTGAAGTGCCCTCTTTGGAGCTACAAAGCATGAATAAAGTGTCCTCTAGGAGCCAAAATATGTGCTAAAGTGTCCTCTGGCAGCCAAACGTATGCTAAATTGCCCTCTAGGAGTGAGAATATGTGCTAAAGTCCCCTCTCAAATGCTTGCTAAAGTGCCCTCAGAGACTCAACAATTGTGCTGAAGTGCCCCCTAGCAGCTAAAAGTCATGCTAAAGTGCCCTCTAGGAGCTAAAACATGTGCTAAAGTTAATTCTAGGAGCCAAAACACAGGCAAAAGTGCCCTCTAGGGAACTAAAAAGTCAAAATATGTGCTAAAAACTATGCTAAAGTGCTGCTCACGTATAATAATGCATGATAATAACCTGTGTTTCTGTCCTTAGTCGTTGCAGCAAACAGTAATTTATTGACTAAACATCCATCATGTCAACATCTGGACTGAACGGTTTCCAGCTAAAACCGACATCAACAGACCACACACACTTCAAAAAGAAGCGGGAAAAAAAAGACTTTTGACGTGGATCGGAGCCTGAAAGGAGGAAAAAAGCCATTATTTAGTGGCATCTCTTCGCTTTTACAAGAAACAGAAGAAGAAGACGCTGAAAACCTCCAACGTGGTTACACAACGCTCCCTAACCAACACCAGAGATGGTCTCGCCGATTCATGACTTCACATGCAAAAGACATCGATTACCAGAAAGACGGCGGTGGTGGTGGTGCAGCTTTTGTTGATAGAAACGTTTCTCTAATCATGTTTCTGAGAAGTGACAAAATGACATCAGAGGTCTGTGTTTTATTAAGACTTCGTGATGCAGGAACACGGTTCAACGCTCGATGAACTGGCAGCGAAGCTTCACCTGGAATTAACGTATTTACTCTGAGGAACATTTTCGGCAAAATATACCAGGAACTCAGGAGTTTCTGTCCAGAAACGGTTCTGTAAAACCGGGGAGGGGAAAATGGTGAAAAATGTGAGCAAGAGTGACGACTAGGAGCAAACATCTGAGAGGGCACCTTCACATGCTTTAAGCTCCAGTGAGGACACTTTAGCACATGTTTAGGCACCTAGAGGATACTTTAGCCTTCTAAAGGGCATTTTAGCACATGTTTTAGCTCCGGAAATGACATTTTAGCACACGTTTTAGCTCCTTTAGGGCACTTTAGCATGTTTTTTTAGCCCCCAAGAGGACACTTTAGCATATGTTTAGGCACCTAGAGGATACTTTAGCACATGTTTAAGCACCTAGAGGATACTTTAGCACATGTTTAAGCACCTAGAGGATACTTTAGCACATGTTTAGGCACCTAGAGGGCACCTTAGCACATGTTTAGGCACCTAGAGGATACTTTAGCACATGTTTAGGCACCTAGAGGATACTTTAGCACATGTTTAAGCACCTAGAGGGCACTTTAGCACATGTTTAGGCACCTAGAGGATACTTTAGCACATGTTTAAGCACCTAGAGGATACTTTAGCACATGTTTAAGCACCTAGAGGATACTTTAGCACATGTTTAGGCACCTAGAGGATACTTTAGCACATGTTTAAGCACCTAGAGGATACTTTAGCACATGTTTAGGCACCTAGAGGGCACTTTAGCACATGTTTAGGCACCTAAAGGGCACTTTAGCTTTCTAGAGGGCACTTTAGCACATGTTTTGGCTCCAAGAGGGCACTTTAACATGTTTTTTTAGCCCCCAAGAGGACATTTTAGTACATGTTTAGGCACCTACAGGGCACTTTAGCACATGTTTTGGCTCCGAAAATGACATTTTAGCACACGGTTTAGCTCCTAGAGGGCACTTTAGCATGTGTATCAACTCCTAGAAGCGACTTAACATGCTTTTGTAGCACCATAGAGGGCACTTTACCACATATTGTGGCACCTAGAGGGCACTTTAGCACATGTTTAGGCACTTTATGACATATATATGACATATTGTGTCACCTAGTGGGCATTTTAGCATGTTTTTAGCCCCCAGGATGGCATTTTAGTACATGTTTAGGCACCTAAAGGGCACTTTATCTTTCTAGAGGGCACTTTAGCATATGTTTAGGCACCTAGAGGATACTTTAGCCTTCTAAAGGGCAATTTAGTACATGTTTTAGCTCCGGAAATGACATTTTAGCACACGTTTTAGCTCCTTTAGGGCCCCCAGGAGGGCATTTTAGTACATGTTTAGGCACCTAAAGGGCACTTTATCTTTCTAGAGGGCACATTAGCACACGTTTAGGCACCTAGAGGGCACTTTATGACATATATATGACATATTGTGTCACCTAGTGGCCATTTTAGCATGGTTTTAGCCCCCAGGAGGGCATTTTAGTACATGTTTAGGCACCTAAAGGGCACTTTATCTTTCTAGAGGGCACTTTAGCATATGTTTAGGCACCTAGAGGATACTTTAGCACATGTTTAGGCACCTAGAGGATGCTTTAGCCTTCTAAAGGGCAATTTAGTACATGTTTTAGCTCCGTAAATGACATTTTAGCACACGTTTTAGCTCCTTTAGGGCACTTTAGCATGGTTTTAGCCCCCAGGAGGGCATTTTAGTACATGTTTAGGCACCTAAAGGGCACTTTATCTTTCTACAGGGCACTTTAGCACATGTTTTAGCTCCGAAAATTACATTTTTGTATATCATCTATAATTATGAGATAAAATGTCAAAATTATGAGATAAAAAGTTATAATTATGAGATAAAAAGTTATAATTATGAGATAAAATGTGATAATTATGAGATAAAAGTCAAGATTATGAGATAAAAAGTTATAATTATGAGATAAAAGTCAGAATTATGAAATCAAAAAGAAGTCATAGTAGATAAGAAGCTGAAATTATGAGATAAAATGTGAAAATTATGAGATAAAAGTCTAAATTCTGAGATAAAAAGTTAGAATTATAACATCAAAAGTCTAAATAAGAAGCTGAAATAATATATTGCCAGTGTGTTAATATATATACTGAGATAAACTGAGATAAACTGAGGTTGTAGTAGTTGTGTTGCAGCTAAAACGCTTGCTGAAGTGCCCTCAGAGACTGAAAAAATGTGCTTAAGTGCCCTGAGCAGCCTAAAAGAATGCTAAAATGCCCTCGAGGAGCCAAAATATGTGCTAAAGTGTCCTCCTGGGAGATAATAAAGCATTCTAAACACATGCTAAAGTGTCCTCTAGCAGCCAAACACATGCTAAAGTGTCCTCTAGCAGCCAAACACATGCTAAAGTGCCCTCTAGCAGCCAAACACATGCTAAAGTGCCCTCTAGGAGCCAAACACATGCTAAAGTGCCCTCTATCAGCCAAACACATGCTAAAGTGCCCTCTAGCAGCCAAACACATGCTAAAGTGCCCTCTAGCAGCCAAACACATGCTAAAGTGCCCTCTATCAGCCAAACACATGCTAAAGTGCCCTCTATCAGCTAAACACATGCTAAAGTGCCCTCTAGCAGCTAAACACATGCTAAAGTGCCCTCTAGCAGCCAAACACATGCTAAAGTGCCCTCTAGCAGCTAAACACATGCTAAAGTGCCCTCTAGCAGCCAAACACATGCTAAAGTGCCCTCTAGCAGCCAAACACATGCTAAAGTGCCCTCTAGCAGCTAAACACATGCTAAAGTGCCCTCTAGCAGCCAAACACATGCTAAAGTGCCCTCTAGCAGCCAAACACATGCTAAAGTGCCCTCTAGCAGCCACACACATGCTAAAGTGCCCTCTAGCAGCTAAACACATGCTAAAGTGCCCTCTAGCAGCCAAACACATGCTAAAGTGCCCTCTAGCAGCCAAACACATGCTAAAGTGCCCTCTAGCAGCTAAACACATGCTAAAGTGCCCTCTAGCAGCTAAACACATGCTAAAGTGCCCTCTAGCAGCCAAACACATGCTAAAGTGCCCTCTAGCAGCTAAACACATGCTAAAGTGCCCTCTAGCAGCTAAACACATGCTAAAGTGCCCTCTAGCAGCCAAACACATGCTAAAGTGCCCTCCAGGACTGAGTATCTGCTGTGTTTCATCAGGATGAGTGTCTTTGGCTCCGGCTCAGACAGGATGTATTTATTTTGAGAAAGTTAGAGAATCTCCATGTTCTCAGCCTCCCTGACCCCAAACACTCCTAAACACGTGTTTACACTATTTATGATGTTATTTGGTGAGTTGTGAGTTCATATTCAAAGCAGCTGCACATAAAACATTCATGACTGTACAAATATGAGATATAAAGTCATAATTATGAGATATAAAGTCATAATTATGAGATATAAAGTCATAATTATGAGATATAAAAGTCATGATTATGAGAAAACAAGTCAAAATGATGAGAAAAAGTTATAATTATCAGATAAAAAGTTGAAATTCTGAGATAATTTCAACTTCAAGTCAAAATCATGAGATAAAGGGTTAAAATCATGAGATACAGTGTCATAATTATGATATAAAAACTCATTATTAGATTAAAAAAGTCATAAATATGTGATAAAAAGTCAAAATTATGCCATAAAAATGTAATTAATGTAATAATTATGAGATAAAAAGTTGAAATTCTGAGATAATTTCAACGTTTCATCTCATAATTATTACTATAAGAGTTAAAATGATGAGATTATGTTGATGTTACTGCTGCTGCTGCTGCTGTTACTGCTGCTGCTGCTGCTGCTGCTGCTGTTACTGCTGCTGCTGCTGCTGCTGCTGTTACTGCTGCTGCTGTTACTGCTGCTGTTACTGCTGCTGTTACTACTGCTGCTGCTGCTACTGCTGCTGTTACTACTGCTGCTGCTGCTACTGCTGCCGTTACTGCTGTTACTGCTGCTGCTGCTGCTGTTACTGCTGCTACTGCTGCTGCTGTTACTGCTGTTACTGCTGCTGCTGCTGCTGTTACTGCTGCTGCTGTTACTGCTGCTGTTACTGCTGCTGTTACTACTGCTGCTGTTACTACTGCTGCTGCTGCTACTGCTGCTGTTACTACTGCTGCTGCTGCTACTGCTGCTGTTACTGCTGTTACTGCTGCTGCTGCTGCTGTTACTGCTGCTACTGCTGCTGCTGTTACTGCTGTTACTGCTGCTGCTGCTGCTGCTGCTGCTGCTGCTGTTACTGCTGCTGTTACTACTGCTGCTGTTACTACTGCTGCTGCTGCTACTGCTGCTGTTACTACTGCTGCTGCTGCTACTGCTGCTGTTACTGCTGTTACTGCTGCTGCTGCTGCTGTTACTGCTGCTGCTGCTGCTGCTGCTGCTGCTGCTGCTGCTGTTACTGCTGCTGCTGCTGCTGTTACTGCTGCTACTGCTGCTGCTGTTACTGCTGTTACTGCTGCTGCTGCTGCTGTTACTGCTGTTGCTGCTGCTGCTGCTGTTACTGCTGTTACTGCTGCTACTGCTGCTGCTGCTGTTACTGCTGCTGTTACTGCTGTTACTGCTGCTGCTGCTGTTACTGCTGTTACTGCTGCTGCTGCTGCTGCTGCTGCTGCTGTTACTGCTGCTGCTGTTACTGCTGCTACTGCTGCTGCTGTTACTGCTGTTGCTGCTGTTACTGCTGTTGCCGCTGCTGCTGCTGTTACTGCTGCTGTTACTGCTGTTACTGCTGCTGCTGCTGTTACTGCTGTTACTGCTGCTACTGCTGCTGCTGCTGCTGCTGTTACTGCTGTTACTGCTGCTGCTGCTGCTGTTACTGCTGTTACTGCTGCTGCTGCTGCTGCTGCTGCTGTTACTGCTGTTACTGCTGCTGCTGCTGTTACTGCTGTTACTGCTGCTGCTGCTGCTGCTGCTGCTGTTACTGCTGTTACTGCTGCTGCTACTGTTACTGTTACTGCTGCTGCTACTGTTACTGTTATTACTGCTGCTGTTACTGTTACTGCTGCTGCTGCTGTTGCTGTTATTACTGCTGCTGCTACTGTTACTGCTGCTGCTGCTGCTGCTACTGCTACTGTTACTGCTACTGTTACTGCTGCTGCTGCTGCTGTTACTGCTACTGCTGCTGCTGCTGCTGCTGCTACTGCTGCTGCTGTAAAACTCCTGGGTTCAGTTTCCATGTCTCTTGTTGTTGCTGATAAAGCTCAGACGTCATTGAGCTTGTTTGTTTCCTCTCAGAGCCTCTTCTGAAACACTGTCCTGTCCTTGAGCTGCTCCACGTCCTCTACCCTCAGCTGTTTTGACTCCTTCTCTCAGAAACTGCTGTTTCCTCCTGACTTCGCTCTAGTTCTCAGCGTCTTTACGCTCAAACAGCGGCGAGAAGGAAAAACAGGCAACTATAGAGTGTCTTTGTGGCTGAAGAGGGCACTTTAACACACGTTATAGCTCCCAAGAGGGCACTTTAGCACATATTGTGGCACCTAGAGGGCATTTTAGTACATGTTTTGGCTCCTAGAGGGCATTTTAGTACATGTTTTGGCTTCAAAGAGGGCATTTTGGCACACATTTTGGCTCCTGAAGTGCATTTTAGCATGCATTTTGTCTGCTAGGGGGCACTTCACCACACTTTGTGACTCTCTGAGGGCACTTTAGCAAGCATTTTGGCTCCTAGAGGGCAATTTAACACACATTTTAGCTCCCAAGAGGGCACTTAGCACATGTTTTGGCTCCAGGAGGGCACTTTAACATGTTTTTTAGCCCCAAAGAGGGCATTGTAGTACATGTTTTGGCTCCAGGAGGGCACTTTAGCATGTGTTTTGGCTTCAAAGAGGGCACTTTAGCACACATTTTGGCTGCTAGGGGGCACTTCACCACACTTTGTGACTCTCTGACGGCACTTTAGCAAGCATTTTTGCTCCTAGAGGACACTTTAACATGCTTCGTAGCTCCCAAGAGGGCAGTTTACTGCGTATTTGGGCTCCTACAAGTCCTTTAACATCCTTTTTTAGCTTCCAAGAGGGCAGTTTAGAACATGTTTTGGCTCATTTTCAGCAAAGAGGGCACTTTAGCATGCTTTTATGCTCCCAAGAGGGCACAGAATCATGTGTTTTAGCCTGTAGAGGGCACTTTAACATGCTTAACACACATTTTGGCTGCCATGAGGACACATTAGCACCTTTTGGGCTTCCAATAGGGCAATTTAGCACATGCTTTGGCTCCCAGACGTCACTTTAGCATGCATGTCATCTCCCAAGAGGACAACTTGGCATGCTTATTTGCTGCTAGAAACACTTTTTTAGCTCCCAAGACGGTACCGTAGCACATATTTTGGGTCCTTAAGGGCACTCTAGCATTTGTTTTGGCTTCCAAGAAGACAGCAGCACATATATTTCTTAGCATTTTAGCATGCCTTTTAGGTCCCAAGAGGGAACTTTAGCATTTATTTTGGCTATGAGTACACTTTAGCATGCTTTTTAGCTCCGGGGGGCACTTTAGCATGTGTTTTAGCCTCAAGAGGGCACTTTAACATGCTTAACACAAAGTTTAGCTGCCATGAGGACACTTTAGCACCATTCAGGCTTCCAAAGGGACAATTTAACACATGCTTTGGCTCCTAGAGGTCACTTTAGCATGCATTTTGGAACCTAGAGGTCACTTTAGAATGTTTTTAAGCTCCCAAAGGGCACTTTAGCATGTGTTTTGGCTTCCAAGAAGGCATTTTAGCACACATTTTGGCACATTTAGCACATGTTTTGGTTCCTATAGGGCACTTTAGCATACATTTTGGCTCCTAGGGGGCACTTTAGCACATGTTTTGGCTCCTAGAGGGCACTTTAGCACATGTTTAAGCTCCCAAGAGGCCACTTTAACACAAATTCCCAAACAAAATTCTTTTCTGAGGGATTATTCTAGAGACTTTAAAGATTAAACAGATATTTACACGTCAGGCTTTGATGGGTCCAGCTGCCATATATGATGAAACGCTGAGAAGCAGACGCCACATATGATATGAGACAGCAGGAAAACACCCTCTCTGAGAGCCGTGGGAAACCCTCCATGCGTTTAATGTCAAGACGATGACGTATCACACACTAAAAAGTGCTGGAACACCTAAACAGACACATGTGGTCTGAAGGGATATCAGAATATTCACAGTCCAGACGATGCAGAGAACCACTCTTGTGTTTCTCAATGAGGATGTAAACAGTCTGGGTTCACGTGTCCTGATCTTCTCCCGTTTCTTGGCTTTGAAACGTGAAAAACATTTAACTGGAGCCAAATAATGAAACGTGGGTCCGGACACGTCTCCAGCTGTCACCGAACAACAACACACAGACTTATTAACGATAACTTGACCCATATTTTTGTTGCGTAGCTCTTGGAACAGAGCCTGGTCCAACCTGAGCTGGTCCAGGCTGGTCCAGGCTGGTCTAGGATGGACCAGGTCTGGGTAGTGGGGTTCTAGGGTCTCTATGATGATGGGGGTTAGCGTGCTTTGGAGGATTAGTGTAACATATGAGGACCAGCTGAGACAAACCTCAAATGACCTCAAATTGCATGCCTCCGTATGTTGGGTAAGCATCGAGAGTGTGTGTGTTTTAGTTTAGTGTGTGTGTGTGTGTGTGTGTGTGTGTGTGTGCATCCCAGACCACATACACCCAACTCGTGCCAACGGAGCCCGTTGGCACCAACGAGGATCCAAAGAAACATGATTGATGGTGTTTATCCATAATGACTCAATGAAACTTCCTGATTAAATCAGTTTAATCCAGATTTAATCGAAGCCCCATGAGGCATCAGTGGTTTAAATAAACTGTTATAAACTGTTATATGGATGCTACCGCTGCTTTATCTCAGGAATTACAACCAAACAAGAATCCAAATAAACGGTATCAAGTCAAAACATATGATTACTTTATGTGTATCAAGATTTTGATGGAACTTTAGTACATGTTTTATGTTTTAGCTCATATAGGGCACTTTAGAGGGCACTTTAGCAGATGTTATGACTCATATAGGGAACTTTAGAGGGAACTTTAGAACATGTTTTGATTCATACTCTATAGGGCACTTTAAAGGGAACTTTAGCACACATTTTGGCTCCTTTAGGGAACTTTAACACATATGTCTGCTTCTAGAGGGAACTTTAGCACATATTTTGGCTCATATAGGGCACTTCGGCACACCATTCAGCTCCTATAGGCCATTTTAACTCATGTTTTGGCTCCAATAGGGCACTTTAACATGCTTTTTAACTCCCAATGGGGAACATTAGCACACGTTTTGGCTCCTATATGGCACTTTAACACACATTTCGCCTCCTAGAGGGAACTTTAGCACATATTTTGGCTCCTAGAGGGCACTTTAGCACATGTTTTGGCTCCTAGAGGGCACTTTAACATGCTTTTTAACTCCCAATGGGGAACATTAGCACACATTTTGGCTCCTATAGGGCACTTTAGCACATATTTTGGCTCCTAGAGGGAACTTTAGCACATGTTTTGGCTCCTAGAGGGCACTTTAACACATGTTTTGGCTCCTAGAGGGCACTTTAACATGCTTTTTAACTCCCAATGGAGAACATTAGCACATGTTTTGGCTCCTAGAGGGAACTTTAGCACATGTTTTGGCTCCTAGAGGGCACTTTAACATGCTTTTTAACTCCCAATGGAGAACATTAGCACATGTTTTGGCTCCTAGAGGGAACTTTAGAACATGTTTTGGCTCCTAGAGGGAACTTTAGAACATGTTTTGGCTCCTAGAGGGAACTTTAGAACATGTTTTGGCTCCTAGAGGGAACTTTAGAACATGTTTTGGCTCCTAGAGGGAACTTTAGAACATGTTTTGGCTCCTAGAGGGCACTTTAACATGCTTTTTAACTCAGAGGAGGGAACATTAGCACACATTTCAGCTCCTAGAGGAAACTTTAGCACATGTTTTGGCTCATATAGGGCACTTTAGCACACCATTTGGTTACTATAGGGAACTTCAGCACATGTTTTGGCTGCTACAGGGCACTTTAACATGCTTTCTAACCCCCAGGAGGGAACATTAGCACACTTTTTGGCTCCTTTAGGGCACTTTAACACACATTTCAGCTCCTATAGGCCATTTTAGCACATGTTTTGGCTCCTAGAGGGAACTTTAGCACACATTTATTACAATGATGATGATATAATATGATAAAAATGATATTATAATCTGCTAACTTATTAAAATAAGTGCATCATTTAAATATAAATGTACCTACCAACCAAAATTAAATCACACCTGTTGAACTAACATGTAAACGTGACATAGACATGTCGTAGGATGCAGTAATTAATTAAAAAAAACTTGATTCCTGTTTAATTTGGATTCTTTGACTTTAATAATGTATTATTATACTACATATTCAGTTATTTCCTTTAAAAATCCACCTTAAATGTTGATTTTAAGGTGGATTTTTGAATAAAACAAAAGGTTATTGTTTGATTTAAGTTTGGGTATGTATTTGGTTAATTTTTTTAAATTAGCATATTATAACATATATTTTAGCGTATTATATCCTCTAATCCTCCTCTATTAATATACAAGTTTATTCTCTTTAAAATCTACCTTAAAAATGTGTTTTTTTATAATAAAACGATCAGAATTTGCAGCTAAAATCCTGATATGGATAAAACTATTTAATTTTTAGACTTGATTCCTGTTTAATTTGGATTCTTTGCCTTTAATAATGTATAATTATACGACACATTCAGTTATTACCTTTAAAAATCCACCTTAAATGTTGATTTTTGGGTAAAACGAGCAGAATTTGCTGCTAAAATCCTGATATGGATAAAACAATTTAATTTCCTGTTTAATTTGGTTTATTTCCTTTAAAAATCCACCTTTAAATGTTGATTTATGAATAAAACTGCTGCTAAAATCTTGATGCAGATGTTGATTGTTTATTTTAATGTTTATTTGTGTCAGAATTTGCAGTAAAACCCATTTTTTGTCCCTTTACCTCCTCTACTACATGTTAAAACACTAGTTTGATGATTAAAAACATCATTTTCTATTATAGTTATAAACTTATGGGTTTAGTGAGTAAAAACCTGTACATTTATTCCTATTTATGGTCCTTTCACACCAATAAATCGTTAATTTAGCGTCTGCGTTGCTACTAATCAGAGGTTGTAATTGTTAGCGTGTTAGCGTAGCTTTCTCTCCGTCCACAGAACAGGGTGCGGTGATGATTTCTCTGTTTTTCTCTTTCTTTTTCGGTGGAAATACCCAAACAGAAAGTGGATCTGAGAGTGTTTGAGTCCATCTGTGCTGAGCTGAACAGGCCTGCTGGCCAGGGAATACTGCAGGGGAAGGGCAGCCGTCTACTTTATGACCGTGCTGACGTCAATGGCATAATTCAAATACTTGCAGAGTGCGATGCTTCCAGCTTTTCTCAGACCTGCTCTCTCTCTTTCTGAGGGCCGGGCTGCAGCTAAAACCTGGTCTGGAACCGGATAAAACACCAAAAAACCAACAGTTTGTGGACGTTTCGTGAGAAAAACCCCCAAAAAATAAAGTGTAAAAACACATGTTTTGACATTTTCTAGGTGAAACGGAAGCAAAACCACTTTCTAATAAGAGCCGTTGTCTTTTACTTGAAAAGGGAACTGATGCTGAAATGACGTGTTTCTGTGGTTTTCTCAGCTTTTATAGAAAATATATTTAGAGTTAGACGTGGATGAACAAGGTTTACAAATAATAAAACACCTGTTTTAGATTATAGGTGGATTATATGTAAAATCTGCATATTTAGGTGTAAAAGTCTAAATTTACAGTTGACTGGCAAATATACATATATATATAGATATAAAGTTATAAAGATTCCACATAGGGCACTTTAGCAGACATTCCGGCTCCTAGAGGGCACTTTAGCACATGTTTTAGCTCCCAAGAGGGCACTTTAGTACACTTTTTGACGCCTAAAGGGAACTTTAGCACACGTTTTGACTCCTAGGGAGCACTTTAACATGCTTTTTAGCTCCCAAGAGGGCACTTTAGCAGACATTCCGGCTCCTACAGGCAACATTAGCACATGTTTTAGCTCCTATTGGGAACTTTAGCACATGTTTTGGCTCCCAAGAGGGAATATTAGCACCCATTTTAGCTCCTATTGGGCACTTTATCACACATTCCGGCTCCTAGAGGGAACTTTAGCACATGTTTTGGCTCCTAGGGGGCACTTTAACATGCTGTTTAGCTCCCAAGAGGGAACTTTAGCACAATTTTGACTCCTAGAGGGAACTTTAGCACATGTTTTAGCTCCCAAGAGGGAATATTAGCACCCATTTTGGCTCCTATAGGGCACTTTAGTAGACATTTTAGCAACTAGAGGGAACTTTAGCACATGTTTTGCCTCCTATGGGGCACTTTAACATGCTGTTTAGCTCCCAAGAGGGCACTTTAGCACACATTCCGGCTCCTAGAGGGAACTTTAGCACATGTTTTGGCTCCTAGGGGCACTTTAACATGCTTTTTAACTCCCAAGAGGGAACTTCAAGCACATATTTTGGCTCCTATTGGGCACTTTAGCATATGTTTTGGCTCTAAAGGGAACTTTAGCACATGTTTTAGCTCCCAAGAGGGAATATTAGCACCCATTTTGCCTCCTATAGGGCACTTTAGTACACATTTTAGCAACTAGAGGGGACTTTAGCACATGTTTTGCCTCCTATGGGGCACTTTATCATGCTGTTTAGCTCCCAAGAGGGAACATTAGCACACATTTTGGTTCCTAGGGGGAACTTTAACATGCGTTTTAGCTCCCAAGAAGGAACTTTAGCACATGTTTTGGTTCCTATTGGGCACTTCAGCACATGTCATGACTCCTAGGGGCACTTTAACATGCTTTTTATCTCCCAAGAGAGAACTTTAGCACACATTCCGGCTCCTAAAGCGAACTTTAGCACATGTTGTGGCTCCTAGAGGGCACTTTAACATGCTTTTTAGCTCCCAAGAAGGAACATTAGCAGACATATAGGCAACTTTAGCACATGTTTTAGCTCATATTGAGCACTTTAGCACACATTCCAGCTCCTACAGGCAACATTAGCACATGTTTTAGCTCCTAGGGGGCACTTTAACATGCTTTTTAGCTCCCAAGAGGGAACATTAGCACATGTTTTAGCTCCTAGGGGGAACTTTAGCATGCGTTTTAGCTCCCAAGAAGGAACTTTAGCACATGTTTTGGTTCCTAGAGGGAACATTAGCACACATTCCGGCTCCTATTGGGCACTTCAGCACATGTTATGTCTCCTGGGGGCACTTTAACATGCTGTTTAGCTCCCAAGAGGGAACATCAGCACACATTTATTACAATGATGATGATATAATATGAAAAAACGATATTATAATCTTCTAATTTATTAAAATAAGTGCATCATTTAAATATAAATGTACCTACCAACCAAAATTAAATCACACCTGTTGAACTAACATGTAAAGGTGATGACATCATGATTAACCCTTTCTAATTAAGTTGAAATAACCTCTAGTTATTTATTTAGTCATTTGGATCCTACCTCTGCTTTATCCATAAGATTTTATATAAATAAAGGTTTTCAACCACTCACATGTCGACATAGTGGATTCTTTTTAAAACTGTGAACCAAACGTAGAGAAATAAAGAAACTAAAAGTGAAAAAAGCCACTTTCATCGTCTTTTTTATCATTTACTGGCAGCATCACGCTGATTTTCATACGTCAGGAAACCTGCGTAGAAGAAGTGGCTCCAGATTCTTTCCCTGACGTTTGAATGGATGTTGTGGGATAAATGATGGAGAAATAAACGTCTGTGGCTGTGATTTACTGCAGGAAAACGCTCCAAAAACCTGATTTACTCTCACACGGGTGAGAAAAATGGACGTTTACAGAAAAACTATGATGAAAATTGATGTTTGTGTCAGAATCAAAGCCAACGAGGTGTAAAATAAAACCATAAATACGCAGAATATTCATTTTATTCTAAAGTAGCAGAGTATTTTTCATGATTCTGGTTGATGGATTTATTGATTAATTAGTCCTGATCAATGTTTTTAACTATCAAACAAGCAAAAAACATGTAGTAGAGGAGGTAAAGGGACAAAAAATGAGTTTTACTGCAAATTCTGACACTAATTTAACAAATAAACAGGCATCAAGTCTAAAAAAGTCAATTTAGCAGCAAATTCTGCTCGTTTTACTCAAAAATCGACATTTTAAGGTGGATTTTTAAAGGAAATAAACCAAATTAAACAGGAATCAAGTCCAAATATTCAATTGTTTTATCCATAACATGATTTTAGCAGCAAATTAATCACATTTTTATTAAAAATGGATGGATTTTTGTTTAATATGTGAAGAATTTTGGATGTAAAAGTAAAGGAATTTACAGATTTAGTGTATTATTGGTGGTCATTTAGAAAAAAATTATAAATTAAACAATATATAATGATAAATAAAGTATTTCCATCCAATTAAAACATGCTAATTTAGCAATAAATGGTTTAAAACCCTTTAAAATATTGTTTTTTATAATAAAACAAGCAGAATTTGCTGCTAAAATCCTGATATGGATAAAACTATTTAATTTTTAGACTTGATTCCTGTTTAATTTGGTTTATTTCCTTTAAAAATCCACCTTAAAATGTCGATTTTTGAGTAAAAAAAGCAGAATTTGCTGCTAAATTGACTTTTTTAGACTTGACACCTGTTTATTTGTTAAATTTGTGTCAGAATTTGCAGTAAAACCCATTTTTTGTCCCTTTACCTCCTCTACTACATGTTAAAACACTAGTTTGATGATTAAAAACATCCTTTTCTATTATAGTTATAAACTTATGGGTTTAGTGAGTAAAAACCTGTACATTTATTCCTATTTATGGTCCTTTCACACCAATAAACTGCAGTAAAACATCCTCTAACTCCATTAAAATGCAGTAAATGTCTGTTTCTACCTGTTTGATCTGCAGGTTTCAGTGAATATTAACACTGTGAATAATAATAATAATAATATTAACATTGGCTAAACTCACAGTGAATCACATTCTTTCCAATATTCACTTTAATTCCATAAACATTGACTTAACCGACATCTTTGATTAGTTTGAGACATTGTGGATGTTTGACCTACATATTTCGACGTCTATAGTTGGATTTCCAGATTTATCTTATATTTATTCTGACATTTATTAGTTTGACCTAGTTGTTGCAGGTGGAGCTGAAGACTGAGGAAAGCAGGAAAATATATCCACAAATAACGGAGTGAAAACTGGATTTAAAGGAAGGAATCACAGAGTTAAAGATGTAGGTCAGGACAGGTGAAGCTATGGAAACTATGGAAACTATGGAAACTATGGAAACTATGGAAACTATGGAAACTATGGAAACTATGGAAAATATGAGGGAAAAACATAAAAACTAGTAAAACACCATAAAAGCAGACGGTCACAGACACTAGAGGTCAACAGTTCTACAGTTTAAATAATGTCAAAGGTTGATTATTAATGATCCAGCTGGTTATTATTAATAAATAAATAAATTCATTAATTAATTAGGGTGACATCAGGTAAAATGGACCATTTATGTTTCAGGAATTAGAGCCAATGACTATGAAGTTGACTAGTAACAGGTGATTTAATTAGTTTATGGTTTCTATGGTGATTTAATTGGTTTATGGTTTCTATGGTGATTTAATTAGTTTATGGTATCTATGGTGATTTAATTGGTTTATGGTTTCTATGGTGATTTAATTAGTTTATGGTTTCTATGGTGATTTGATTAGTTTATGGTTTCTATGGTGATTTATTTGGTTTATGGTTTCTATGGTGATTTAATTAGTTTATGGTTTATATGGTGATTTAATTGGTTTATGGTTTCTATGGTGATTTAATTGGTTTATGGTTTCTATGGTGATTTAATTAGTTTATGGTTTCTATGGTGATTTGATTAGTTTATGGTTTCTATGGTGATTTATTTGGTTTATGGTTTCTATGGTGATTTAATTAGTTTATGGTTTATATGGTGATTTAATTGGTTTATGGTTTCTATGGTGATTTAATTAGTTTATGGTTTCTATGGTGATTTGATTAGTTTATGGTTTCTATGGTGATTTAATTGATTTATGGTTTCTATGATGATTTAATTACTTTATGGTTTCTATGGTGATTTAATTGGTTTATGGTTTCTATGGTGATTTAATTACTTTATGGTTTCTATGGTGATTTAATTGGTTTATGGTTTCTATGGTGATTTAATTACTTTATGGTTTCTATGGTGATTTGATTAGTTTATCGTTTCTATGGTGATTTAATTAGTTTATGGTTTCTATGGTGATTTGATTAGTTTATGGTTTCTATGGTGATTTTCTTGGTTTATGGTTTCTATGGTGATTTAATTAGTTTATGGTTTCTATGGTGATTTGATTAGTTTATGGTTTCTATGGTGATTTAATTGGTTTATGGTTTCTATGGTGATTTAATTAGTTTATGGTTTCTATGGTGATTTGATTAGTTTATGGTTTCTATGGTGATTTGATTAGTTTATGGTTTCTATGGTGATTTAATTGGTTTATGGTTTCTATGGTGATTTAATCTGGGTCAGTCTTTTTTCTTCTTAAATAAATTGACTAAAATCAATAATAATAATAATAAAAAAAAACTTGACATAAGATTTTTTTCCCAGATTTGAGTCACTCTGAAATAAAAAAAAATAAATAAATTTATTAAAATCAAATAAAAAAGGTGATTTGCGTCAATTTAGTCTTATTCTAAAAAAGCAAGACAAACATTTTCTTCTAATCTAATTAAAATGTTTCTTCTTGATTTTAGTCCATTTATTTAACTAATTATCTTATTTCTAGTTATTTTACTTGATTGTACTCAATATATTTGATCTTTTTAAAGTGAAATGCCAGAAACTAGACCTTTTCACCTGTTTAGATATCAGCTTTTACAGCATCGACCTCTCGTCCTGCTGGTTTTTTCTAGGACTCGAGTCTCCAGTCTGGTCTCCACAACAAGCAAAAACACGCCGCTTTAATCTCCAGTGACAGGCTGGTGATATGGAGTTCTGGGCCGTGAGTAACTCCACCGACTTTACACATTACGCATTTTACAGGCAAACTGTAGCCCCGTATCATCCACAGGCAGAAATATCATGGGTGACGTCGGCAGGTCTCCGGGACTCACGCCGTACAAACAAGCGGCAGATCTGAGGCCAGCAGGCGGTTTGAAGGACGGCCGCGATATTCCTCACCTCCCAGATGCCCTTTGGGCAAACAAAGATTTGTGGACGTGAAGACACGCTGAGACGTGCATTTGTCAAAGTAGCCGGGGTTGGAAGGATGTTAGATTTCAGGACGACGAGTCAGCGTTACTGGAAGGAAGAAGCAGGACCGTTTGGTTTAATACAAGATGAAATCTAGTCATGTTCCCCCATGCCAGTCGCCTTAAGTCGACTTAAACTATGTTAACTCGACCCATTTGGCAAAGTAGCCAGGGTTGAATGGACGTTAGAGTCACCATTACTGGAAGGATGAAGCAGAATTAGACAGAAAGAAACAGGACTATTTGGTTTAAATAAAAGCTAAAATCTAGTCATGTTCCCCCATGCTAGTCGCCTTTGTGTGATATGACGATAACGATGTTTGGACAAGCAGTTTGGCTCGAATAAGATGGATGGAAATAAAGAGAAAGTGGCAAACAATCACAGAATCTTGTTTTTCTTTGCACTGCAAAAAGGCCAACTTGAATATATATATATATATATATATATAAAACAAAAAAACAGGACCGTCGTTTGGTTTAAAACAAGATGAAATCTAGTCATGTTCCCCCATGCCAGTCCCTTTTGAGTGATATGATAACGATGTTTAGCTGGATTATGAAGGATGGATCTCATAATCTTGTATTTTTTGGTCTAAAAATAGAAATTAAAGTTAGTAAAACTAATATAAATTATCGACATTAACACCCTAAGACCCAATATAGCAGAATTTTACTAGATTGTAAAATCTACATTGTACTAGAAGCTGAATTTACAGAAATATAATAGTGTAATAGCATGTGTCTTTCTACTGCTAAAGTTATAGTAATCAACTTCAACAGTTCAGTTTATCTTTCTGTACATGTGTGTCCATTATTTTGGCTTAATTTATATTCAAAGCTGTCAGTTGTGGGGGATAAAACCTCACAAAAACATATACTATAGCTGGGTTTTACAAGGCGATAATGTAAGTTAGCATAGCAACGCGACCCAGGTGTCCACTCCAAATAATTCGGTGAGTTGTTAATAAAGTTTTAACTGTGGCTCAATACAAGAACCACAAGCATCCAACACATATTCAAAGTTGAAATAAAAAGTTTTTCAGTCATTAGCAGTTAGCGGCTAACTGATGCTAGCAGGGCTACAGGATTTAGCCGCTAACATTAGCTCGTCTGGGCAAGTCCCATTAAAAAAAAAGGATATGGCATGTTGTCTTGTGACTAGTTGGTATGGCGCAAAAATTTTTGCCCATCGTCATGATTCCCATTGTCATAGCAATAGCAATTTTTTTGAGTTAGCACAACAGCTAAAAGTTAATACAATGCAAAATTATAAGTTAGTTGAGCTTATTGTCCACAAAAATTTAAATATTTAGCTTAGCAAAGTTTTATAAAATTTTGTTGCTTTGAAATTATGAGTTGACCAATTTTTTTTCCCTAATAAAGCGTTTTACTCCATGCTAGCTGTAGCTACTGATTCTGACTGGTTCAAGCTTGTATTTTCAACAAAACCAGAACCGACTGGTTTCCAATCCGCTGCCGTTATGGATAAACGTTGGGAAACCTTGTGATTTACGGAGCCGTGGTACGAATTCTTTTCCCCGGATTTCAACCTCGGTCAAGCTCGAGGAATAAACTCTTTACCCCGACAGCTGAACAATAAAACAAGAGTTATTCCGCCGTGTTGTGGTTACAGCCTTCCCCGAGAATGTAGATGACAAGGAAAAGGTTTAGAGAGAATAAAAAAAAGATGGCTGAAAATCAAGGGAAACGAGCGGCGTGATGGTTTCTGCAGGCAGATGCTTCTCCGAGATTATCTATACTAGATTTATGGAAGATGTCACAACTTTAAAAACTCATAACAAGTCGGGAGTAATGGAAAACTTGTGTTGAGAAATAAGAAATATAAGTGTGTTTGTCAGTGGGGATGGGAACCAGTGACAAACGGAATGAAAGTGACTGAAAATGAACCATTGTTGAAAAGAAGCTCAAACAACATGACCTTTAAAGAACCTGGCGCTGGTTTATCGGCCTGAAATCAATCTCTAATATATAATATATGGAGATTTGGCAGCGGTGAAAACCCGTCTACTGGATTCTAAACTCGCCAAGTGTTTTCTTTTTGGACTTATTGGGAAATAAGACAAAGCTGCGGTAGCTTAAAGGAGATAAATAAATAAACGGACGACATGAAACCGGGATCATGTGAGAATCTTCTGGATTTCCTGGAGCCGGCGGCTCGTCTGAACTCAGAGAATAAAGTGCAGGAAAAGGCTGGAAAGCAACAAGAGGCGTCTTAACCGATGACAGATTCATTCCGAACCAACAGGAATAGTTCAATAGTTCAAATGAACGTTCTTTGGCTCCTAGAAACAATAAATATGGATAAAATGAAAGTCAAAGTAAAGATAGAACGGTTAGGTGCAGTATTCAGTCACTGTTTCACAGGAAAAGTAGGAAAAAATGTTGTTTAACCATTTAATCTCAGGTTTATTCATCAGTTTCCTGCTGTAAATGATCATAAATGTTGAATATCTCTACAAACACAAAGGTTCTGGACTTAAACCTGGAATAAAATAAATGTCCAACATGTGAGGAGACGACAGAAGAGTCAGAATCTACAGATAAAAATATGTTATTTAAAACTTAAAACAAGACCAAACTGACCCAAATCAGGGAAAAAAATACTTAAATTATCTGCAATGCAACGTCCAAGAGTTCAAAGGTCAATTATTAGTCCATAAAATCCTATAAATCCACTGAGGATCATTATAGAACATGTAGAATATATTGTGATAGATGTTTATTATAAAGGAGACAATTAAATAATCACACTAATTAAATATGTAAATAGTCTCTACTACTGATATTCTATTAAACTATTGTCTTATTGTATTGATGATGTGGATATTGATGATATATATTGATGCTGGAACAGTAACATTGGGTTTAATACAGATAAAATACTTTATTTATTGTTGGAGCTGAGGTTTAATACTGGGATTAATGATCTAGGACTTTTATCTCACATTTCTGACATTTTATCTCACATTTCTGACTTTTTATCTCATATTTCTGACGTTTTATCTTATATTTCTTATGTTTATCTCATATTTCCGATGTTTTATCTCATATTTCTGACGTTTTATCTCATATTTCTGACTTTTATCTCATATTTCTGACTTTTTATCTTATATTTCTGACTTTTATCTCATATTTCTGACTTTTTATCTTATATTTCTGACTTTTTATCTCATATTTCTGACATTTTATCTCATATTTCTGACTTTTTATCTCATATTTCTGACTTTTTATCTCATATTTCTGATGTTTTATCTCATATTTCTGACTTTTTATCTCATATTTCTGACTTTTTATCTCATATTTCTGACTTTTATCTCATATTTTTGACTTTTTATCTCATATTTCTGACTTTTTATCTCATATTTCTGACTTTTTATCTCATATTTCTGACTTTTTATCTCATATTTCTGATGTTTTATCTCATTTTTCTGACTTTTTATCTCATTTTTCTGACTTTTTATCTTGTGTTTTTAACAGAACATAAAGAATATATTCTTAATTTCTTATATAAATCCAGATTACAGTATAACTGGGATATTATTTCTGGAACTTGAAGTTTTCAAGTGTAATTTTTCAACCTAACAATTGTCTATAAAAAGCTGTTGTTTCTTAAAACATACATGTCAAACACTAACCAACCCCATTAGAGTTCAACTCCTGCACCTCTCCAGTATAACATCCCTACATTTAAACATCTAGTGGTTGTTTCAGTGATTCACCAGAAACCACAAGGGTCAAAGTTCAACTCTTCAAACCAAACCACATCTTAGAAACTTTGCCGCCAAAGTGTCGAATGTTTTAAATCCCATCGTTGTTTTTTGAGTCAGGGAGAGACAATAAACACAAAGGCTGTTTAATCAGCTCTTTGTTCATTACGTTGCCTCTAAAACACAGAAAAAGGTGAATAAAGTGAAGCCAGTAGCGGCTGAGATGAAGCGTTGAGTGTTACTAATGAAGATCAACAGAGTCCAGTGTTTGCTCACATGCAGCCAGACGTTAGAACTGGTTCCTGAGTGTTTTATAGACATTAGACACTAGAACAAACACAGAGTGTCTGTCCTGTTTCTCAGAGACTGGAGGTCAACAGTCTTATCTGTGATCACTAGGAACACACTTCTCTCTACTGTGATTTATGCCTTGATACAGTGAGAGAAAACAAAAGGTTTGTGCAGTTTCTCCCACTTTAAAAGATGTAGTTTTCATCACTACCATTCAAAAGTTTGGCGTCACATAGAAATTTCCTTATTTTTTTAAAGAAAGTCACTGTTTTTTCCAATGAGGATAACTTCTAAACTAATCAGAAATACACTCTAGACATTGCTGATGTGGTAAATGACTATTCCAGCTGTAAATGTGTAATATCTGTAGATATAGAGGTCTTTTAAGGAGGGGAAGCTCATTTTTGGCGTCGCTAGCTTGCTGGTTGCAGACAGTAAGAGCAAAGAAACATAAATAAGAAAATACACTCTATACATTGCTAATGTGGTAAATATATATTCTATATTCTTTGGCCCATTCCTCCATGCAGACCTCCTCTGGATCTGGTGTTTTGACCCATTCCTCCATGCAGACCTCCTCTAGAGCTGGTGTTTTTACCATTCCTCCATGCAGACCTCCTCTAGAGCTGGTGTTTTTACCATTCCTCCATGCAGACCTCCTCTAGAGCTGGTGTTTTGACCATTCCTCCATGCAGACCTCCTCTAGAGCTGGTGTTTTGACCCCTTCCTCCTTGCAGACCTCCTCTAGAGCTGGTGTTTTTACCATTCCTCCATGCAGACCTCCTCTAGAGCTGGTGTTTTGACCCATTCTTCCTTGCAGACCTCCTCTAGAGCTGCTGTTTTGACGCCTTCCTCCATGCAGACCTCCTCTGGAGCTGGTGTTTTGACCATTCCTCCTTGCAGACCTCCACTAGAGCTGGTGTTTTGACCCCTTCCTCCATGCAGACCTCCTCTGGAGCTGGTGTTTGACCCATTCCTCCATGCAGACCTTCTCTGGAGCTGGTGTTTTGACCCATTCCTCCTTGCAGATCTCCTCTAGACCCATTCCTCCATGCAGGTCTCCTCTAGAGCTGGTGTTTTGACCCATTCCTCCTTGCAGACCTCCTCTAGAGCTGGTGTTTTGACCCCTTCCTCCATGCAGACCTCCTCTAGAGCTGGTGTTTTGACCATTCCTCCTTGCAGACCTCCTCTAGAGCTGGTGTTTTGACCCATTCTTCCTTGCAGACCTCCTCTGGAGCTGGTGTTTGACCCATTCCTCCATGCAGACCTCCTCTAGAGCTGGTGTTTTGACCATTCCTCCATGCAGACCTCCTCTGGAGCTGGTGTTCTGGCCCATTCCTCCATGCAGACCTCCTCTAGAGCTGGTGTATTGACCCATTCCTCCATGCAGACCTCCTCTAGAGCTGGTGTATTGACCCATTCCTCCATGCAGACCTCCTCTAGAGCTGGTGTTTTGACCCCTTCCTCCATGCAGACCTCCTCTAGAGCTGGTGTTTTGACCCATTCTTCCTTGCAGACCTCCTCTAGAGCTGCTGTTTTGACGCCTTCCTCCATGCAGACCTCCTCTGGAGCTGGTGTTTTGACCATTCCTCCTTGCAGACCTCCTCTAGAGCTGCTGTTTTGACCCCTTCCTCCATGCAGACCTCCTCTGGAGCTGGTGTTTGACCCATTCCTCCATGCAGACCTTCTCTGGAGCTGGTGTTTTGACCCATTCCTCCATGCAGACCTCCTCTAGAGCTGGTGTTTTGACCATTCCTCCTTGCAGACCTCCTCTAGAGCTGGTGTTTTGACCCATTCTTCCTTGCAGACCTCCTCTGGAGCTGGTGTTTGACCCATTCCTCCATGCAGACCTCCTCTGGAGCTGGTGTTTGACCCATTCCTCCATGCAGACCTTCTCTGGAGCTGGTGTTTTGACCCATTCTTCCTTGCAGATCTCCTCTAGACCCATTCGTCCATGCAGACCTTCTCTGGAGCTGGTGTTTTGACCCATTCCTCCTTGCAGATCTCCTCTAGACCCATTCGTCCATGCAGACCTCCTCTAGAGCTGGTGTTTGACCCATTCCTCCATGCAGACCTTCTCTGGAGCTGGTGTTTTGACCCATTCCTCCTTGCAGATCTCCTCTAGACCCATTCGTCCATGCAGATCTCCTCTAGAGCTGGTGTTTTGACCCATTCCTCCATGCAGATCTCCTCTGGAGCTGGTGTTCTGGCCCATTCCTCCATGCAGACCTCCTCTAGAGCTGCTGTTTTGACCATTCCTCCATGCAGACCTCCTCTGGAGCTGGTGTTTTGACCCATTCCTCCATGCAGATCTCCTCTAGACCAGTCATGTTTCAGGGGCTACACTGATTTTCGACTCCCTCCAAAGATTTTCTATCGGGTTGAGATCTGGAGCCACTCCAGGACCTTGAAATGCTTCTTATGAAGCATTTTCTTCACCAAATACTTATTTTACTGAGGAATTGACTAAGTAATCCATTAAAAAACTCCTACAATGTGATTTCCAGGATCCCATTCTGTCTGTTTACCCATTATGAAAATGTCAGTCTGTTATTTGACTCTTGGCTGGTTTCTGCCGGGGACCCAGGGAATCCTGGTGGTGAGTCTGACGTTGTTTTGTTTCCCGAAACCCGAGTCACTGTTAGTACGTCTTGCAACATCTGGCACATTCTGTCCTCTATTGCATGCGTTGTTTAAAATATATCTGATGATGAGTCATGAAAGTACAGCCTGTGAGTCGTTTCCTTCGTTCCATGTGATTAAACGCTGATAATCTGTTTCATCAACCTACCTGTCAGGTACGTTGATGTTTGACTACACTCAATGTGCTGCTTCCTGTCAGTTTTCAAGAAAAACGCACCTTTAAATGTACATGAAAACCCAGAAATCGAAACTAAAGGAGCACATGGTGGCGTCACGCCTTAATACGACACTGTACAGTGATTTACTGCAAAAGGGAAGTAAAACACGAATACTACACCACAGAACTTCCCCCGAGGTCTAAAATTAGTTAAAGAAATATGAGCAACACAGCTGTAACAGAGAGAACTTCCTAAATAATGAAAAACCTCAACGATTTGGTCAACTGATACTGAATTAGACAATTATCGATCGTTTTTTTAAGTATATGAGCATGAAAACACGATTATTAGTCTTTCCTCAGTGGAATTTACCAATAACATTTGTTGTTTCTGTATTTTTGGGGCATTTTTTGCGTTTTTGATAGAAATAAAGAGTCTGGATTCTAAATCAAAGCCATAAATACTCAGAGATCTTAAGCATTAATATCAATATCCATAAAATCCAATACACTGCAAAAAATGACATTTATTAGTTGAAAATGGTTTTTATTTGGTGCAATATTTTTATCTCATATTTCTGACTTTTAATCTCATATTTCTAACATTTTATCTCATATTTCTGACTTTTTATCTCATATTTCTGACTTTTATCTGATATTTTTAAATTTTTATATCATATTTTTGACTTTTTATCTCATATTTCTGACTTTTAGCTGACATTTTATAATTTTTATCTCACATTTCCAACTTTTTATCTCATATTTTTGACTTTTATCGGATATTTTTTTACTTTTATCTCACATTTCTGACCTTTTATCTCACATTTCCAACTTTTTATCTCATATTTCTTACTTTTATCTTGTGTTTTAACAGAACATGAAGAATATTACATATACAATATTGAGTAGAATTATCTTATTCCGCTAACAGATAATTGGGCTTATTGCAAGTTTTTTCTTCTTGATTTTAGTCAATTTAATCTTCTTTTAATAAAATATTAGTCTTGTTTTTTAAAACAAGACTAAATAAAAAAAGGAAATCAATATTGAACTGATTGTAACAAACACAAGACAATTTTGTTAAGATTTAACATTTTATTGTGTAATTTTACTTAAATTTTACTCAAAATTTGTGTAAAAATGCTAAAATTCTGTATCAAGCTAAGCTAATGCAGCATCAGGTCAAAGTAGAAGCTACAGTTGACATTAAAAAGCCAATTTTCTATATTCCATCTCACCATTAATGCTCTATTATCTGTTCAATTAGTTTCTCTTTAATTTAATAACACACACACACACACGTACGAACCACCGTTACCAACAGGGGACTTCATAACTGCAGTAAACGGCCAAGAGAGGACGTCTGTTTCTGGTCACTTTGAAAGAACAAAAATAGAATTAAAACGTATTTTAATGATGTTTTACTATACAATTAATACTGAAAATGTTCTTTTAATAAACTACCAAGTGGGGACTTGGAGTTTTAAATAATGTCTACCTATCAAAGAGTGGACCTCCACCCACACACACACACACGCACCTGTTAGCTTCACCATATCCATTAGCTAGGACATCTTTCTTCTGGACTGGGGCTTTAGATGTTATTCCTGGAATTTACTGGACCAGTTTGGGGGGTCACTGGCCCCGAGTCCTCCCACTACTACAGGGACCATCTCAGCGTTGACCTTCCACATCTGTTCCAGCTGCTCTTTCGACTTTTTAATCTTTTCATGACCCGTCTTCCTGCCGTTGTCCCTCAGCTGGACAGTTATGGCGGTTAAGGTCACTGACTTGGACGCTGGAGGACCAGGGTTCGAATCATGTCCAGTGAGACCCTTTTCAACAAAGGTTGAACAGGATCAACGATGACTTCGTTGGTTGCTAGGTAACCGACAACGAGAAATGGACGACTGGAACCAGACATGAATGGACGAGGGTGGAGAATACAGCGATATTTGAATGTTGCTACACAATTAACCCCAATGACGGGTGCTATATGGACAGAATGTGTATATATACACAGCAAAATCAGCATCTCTGCACGTTTTCCAGCCATTTCTGTGGAATTCCAACACATCCACACCTCATTCTGCTTAAAGGGGAACCAGGAGTCACCAAGAACAACTGGATTTTGATTAAAAATAAGGGTTATTGTAGCAAATATTGATTTTTGAACTCTTATTAAGTGTAAACACTCGTATTATGTTGTTTTAAAATTAATTCAACCCCTAAAAACACTGCATTTGTCATTTTCTGCAAATAAATCCTCTAAACGATAATATTTTTATTTGGAATTTAGTAGTTAAATCAGAAAAAATCATAATTTTTCAGTGGTCTCTTGTTTTTTGTCTGTATGTTACTATTATTATATTAGAAAAAGGTTGAAAAATGTCCATAAATTTCCAAAGTTAGAACCTTTTCATGGGATTTAACTGGAATAAATGGAAATTATAGGAAATATAAATGCGAATGAAACTAAAATGTACGAACAGGAAACTTAAAAATAGTTGAAAATATTTTTTTAGTGTAAAAACACGATTGAAGCCACACATTTATATAAAGTCTAGATGATGAAGTCAGTAATTTATAGACTCAAACTAAAACGTCCGTTTTACACAAACACAAACCTGTAAGTAGGAAAATCCAATAATAAATGGTAATTTTGCAGTGGTCTCTTATTTCTTTTCCAGATTACTGGTATATTGTCTGAAGTTAATAAAATAAGGAATCTTCTGATTGATTTACACTTTAAAAAATATCTAATAATAGATATATTAATAGATAATATTAATAGAAAATATAGTCAAGACATTGACATGGTTGATTTGTGCTTCTTTGCTCTTACTGTCTGTAACGAGCAAGCTAGCGAGGCCAAAAATGAGCTTCCCCTCTTTAAAAGACCTCGATATCTACAGATATTGCACATTAGCAGCTAGAATAGTCATTTACCACATTAGCAATGTCTAGAGTGTATTTCAACAGTGAAAACAGTGATTTTCTTTAAAAAAATACAGAAATTTATAAGTGATGCCGAACTTTTGACTCTAGTTTGAGTCTTTTAAATGAGGACCACTCATTTGGGTTTTCCGTTTATAGCATAGCTTGAATTCTTTCCCCTTCCTTTGTCTCATTCTTTCCTAAAAATGGGAATTCCCTACATACGTCCGTTCATGTACAAGCCTGAATACAATCCGAAATATGCGAGTGGACGAGGCCAACGACCTATAGATCATCCTTAGCTAATCTGACGTCAGGAAGACGAAAGAAGAGGTTAAACTTTTAAATGTTTCAGGGTCAGGGACAAATTGTGGTTGGCAAGATGGAAAAAGTCAAGAAGTTCTTGAGTTTTGTTAAATACAGTTTCAGGAAACATCCATCAGGTCTCTGTAAATGAACATTATGTGTTCATGTTGGTTTCTTGTCATTTAAAGTTAAGTTAAACTACCTGGTACCAAGGTTTTGACTTAGACCACATGACATTTTTGACATTATCCCATGAAATTTAGCAGCGTTAGTGTATTTAGTGAATTGTTGGTAAGTCATTTTGATTCTTTGATTCTTGGTATGTATAAAGGAATTGGATTTTCTGACTTGATGACCCGTTTATTTGGATTCTTAACTTTATAATGTACAGTTACATACTTATAACAGAAGAAGGTATATATCTATATACATGTATATATATATGGTTCTAAACTACTTGCAGTAAAAAAAACAGAAATCGATCTGATACCAATGTTTTTTGGGTTAGACCAAGATATTTTTATCCATCTATCCATCTACAACCATCTAAAAGTGACGTAGACCATTCTCAGTTGGGTTTGTTTCATTGGATTCTATAGTTATAACTGAAGAAGGTATATATCTATATATATGGTTCTAAACTACTTGCAGTAAAAAAAAAAAAAAATCGATCTGATACCAAATTTTTGGGGTTAGACCAAGACATTTTTGAGCATCTGTCCATCTACAACCATCTAAAAGTGTCATAGACCATTATCAGTTGGGTTTGTTTGATTCTATAGTTATAACTGAAGAAGGTATATATCTATATACATGTATATATATGGTCCTAAGCTACTTTTACACCAAAATGGTGTCAGAACTTGCAGTAAAAACCCCAAAAATGGATCTAATACCAAGTTTTTTGGGTTAGACCAAGACATTTTTGAGCATCTATCCATCTACAACCATCTAAAAGTGTCATAGACCATTATCAGTTGGGTTTGTTTGATTCTATAGTTATAACAGAAGAAGGTATATATCTATATACATGTATATATATGGTCCTAAGCTACTTTTACACCAAAATGGTGTCAGAACTTGCAGTAAAAACCCCAAAAATGGATCTAATACCAAGTTTTTTGGGTTAGACCAAGACATTTTTGAGCATCTGTCCATCTACAACCATCTAAAAGTGTCATAGACCATTATCAGTTGGGTTTGTTTGATTCTATAGTTATAACAGAAGAAGGTATATATCTATATACATGTATATATATGGTCCTAAGCTACTTTTACACCAAAATGGTGTCAGAACTTGCAGTAAAAACCCCAAAAATGGATCTAATACCAAGTTTTTTGGGTTAGACCAAGATATTTTTGAGCATCTGTCCATCTACAACCATCTAAAAGTATCATAGACCGTTCTCAGTTGGGTCTGTAAAGCATCGTCAAGCATTAGTTTTTATTACTCAAGCAGATCTCCACAGAGAATGCTGTCCTGGTCCAGGTCAGTCCATGACTTGTGGAGTAATGATGGTGTTTTCATGCCTGGGTCTATGACGCAGGTCAGACCTCGTCTGCTCTTTGTCTCCTTGTCACCCTGAAGGAACTCATTTGTCCACAGGGGAAAGATGGATGAACTGTTGCAGAGAAAGAGCCGGCGGGGGGTGTCTAACACCTGGACCGTAGTGTTTCTTTCTGTCTGTATTAGTGAGGAAGTCACGGTCGTCCCAATGGCCCGTTTCCTCATCAGGGTCACAACAATCCTGCCCAGCGTGGACTTCCTTCCATGGACTGAAAGGTGTCAATGGGAGGACGTGTCTATGATATATACGTACACGTAGACCTGCATGGGGGAGTAAAGTGGGTGCTGCCCACCTTCATGCCCTAAATGTTAAAAAAACACCCTAAAGTAACATTTTTAAATGTCTAAACATGCATAAAAGTGCCCTTTTATTGTCTAAATGTGTCTTTTACACGTCTAAATGTGCACTAAACACACGTTTTTATAGATCTAAACATGTTCTAAAGTGCCCTTTTAATGTCTAAATGTGTATTAATGTCATTTTAAATGTCTAAATGTGCACTAAAGTGCTGCTTTTATATATCAAAACATGCAGCAAAGTTCCCTTTTAAACATGCACTAAAGTGTCCTTTTAAATTCCTTAACATGCATTAAAATATCATTTTAAACGTGCACTAAATGCCCCTTTAAACATCTAAACATGCACTAAAGTGCCCTTTTAACGTATAAATGTGTATTAATGTCCTTTTAAATGTCTAAACATGCAATAAAGTCCCCTTCTAATGTCTAAATGTGTCTTTTAAATGTCTAAATGTGCACTAAAGAGACATTTGTATAGATCTAAACATATTCTAAAGTGCCCTTTTTAAATGCATAAACTTGCTATAAAGTGCCCTTTTTACATGTCTGAACAAGCAATAAAATGTCATTAAATGTCTAAATGTGCAATGTACGAAATGCCTTTTTAAAAATGTAAACCTGCACTAAAGTGTTGTTTTTATATATCAAAACATGCAGCAAAGTTCACTTTTAAACATGCACTAAAGTGCCCTTTTTAAATTTCTGAATGTGCAGAAAAGTGCTTTGAAACATCTACACCTTCACCAAAGTGTCATTTTAAATATCTAAATGTGCATTAAAATACTTTCAAACATTTAAATGTGCTCTTTTAAATGTCTAAATGTACACTAAAGTGCCCTTTCAAATTTCTAAACATGCACTAAACTGCCCATTTTAAAGGTCTAAACATGCACTAAAGTGCCTTTTTAAACATCTAAATGTGTACCTAAACATTTACGCATTTAAATGCCTAAACATCCAATAAAGTGCCATCTTAAACATCTAAGCATGCACTAAAGTGCCCTTTTTAAATATCTAAACATGCACTAAAGTGCCCTTTTTAAATGTACACCAAAGTGCCCTTTTTAAATATCTAAACATGCACTAAAGTGCCCTTTTTAAATGTTTAAACATGCATTAAATGTTGTTGAGTGTCTAAGTGCACACTAAATATGCTTTTTAAACATCTAAACTTGCAATAAAGTGCCCTTTAAGGGTCTAAACATGTACTAAAGTGCCCTTTTTAAATGTTTAAACTTGCACTAAAATGTCCTTTTATGGGCACTAAATGTCCCTTTAAACATCTAAGCCTGCAACAAAGTGCCCTTTTTAAATGTCTAAATGTGCACTAATGTGCCCATTTTAAATGTTTAAACACATTTATTATTATTTACAGCAGGAAAACTGATGAATAAACCTGGGGATTGAGTAATTAACAGAATAATCCAGATTTCCTGGGTGTTATCAGGAGCTGTAACATTAAAACCTCTTAGATCTCTGCCCATGTGATAACAGCACACAGCTTCTACCCGCATGCTGTAGACCTGGTCCTGGTCCTGAAGGACCTCTAACACACTGATCCAGGCATGAACCAACACAACAACTCGACCTGGCACACGTAGGCATTTCTACGGTTTGATGGTTTGTGAAGTGGCTGTAAATCAGAGCTGGGGGAGGGATTATTGCAGAGATAGAGCAGCTTTTCCTGTCAGCTGTCTAAACAGCTTCACTGACAGAGAAACCCAAACCCACTCCTGGTTTCTCTAGGGTTTCAACCACCTTAGACCTGCCCAGCAACTCTGCCTGGATACCTGCAGCAGACCAGGAAGAAAACATCCAGCAGGTTTGTGTTCTTATCGTCCTATCGAGGTATAAACATGCATCCATGCTGCAGAGGTGCTGTTGCATACCCCAAAGTGCTCTTGGGAGCCAAAACCCACGCTAAAGTGCCCTCATGGCAGTCAAAACGTGTTTTAAAGAGCCCTCTAGGAGCTAAAAAGTGTGATAAAGTGCCTTCTGGGAGGCAAAATGCATTCAAAGTGGCCTCTTGGAAGAAAAGGTATGTACTAAAGTACTCTCCAGGAGCCAAAACCTGTTCTAAAGTCCCCTCTTTGGAGCTAAAACACATGCTAAAGTGACCTCTAGCAGCAAAAAGCATGTTAAAGTGCTCTCCTAGGAGCTAAAACATATGCTATAGTACCCTCTCGGGAGCTAAAACACACGTTAAAGTGCCCTCTAGGATCTAAAATACATGCTAAAGTGCCCTCTTGAGAGGCAAAAAGCATGTTTAATGCCACCTAGGAGCCAAACCATATGCTAAAGTGCCCTATAGGAGTCAAAACATGTGCCAAAGTGATCTCTTGGATCCAAGATGCATGCTAAAGTGCCCACTAGCAGCAAAAAGCATGTTAAAGTGCCCTCCTAGGAGCTAAAACATATGCTATAGTCCCCTCTTTGGAGCTAAAACACATGTTAAAGTGCCCTCTATGCTCTGAAATCCATGCTAAAGTTCCCTCTTGAGAGGCAAAAAGCATGTTTGGAGCCAAACCATATGCCAAAGTGACCTCTAGGATCCAAGATGCATGCTAAATGCATGCCCTCTAGGAACCAAAACTTGCACTAAAATGCCCACTTGGGAGCTGAAAAGCATATTAAAGTCCCCCCGGGAGCCAAAATATATGTTAAGATGCCCGGGGGACAGAAATACTGAGACAAAACACATGCTTAAGTGCCCTCTAGAAGCCAAAAACCTTATCTAGAGTGCCCTCCTGGAGCCAAAATTCATGCTTAAGTGCCCTCCAGAAGCCAAAATGTGTGCTTAAGTGCCTTCTAGAAGCCGGAACATTGGCTAAAGTGTGCTATATGAGCCAAAACGTGTGCTAAAGTGCCCTCTTGGAGCCAAAAACCATGATAATGTGCCCCCTATGAGTCAAAACGCATGCTTAACTGCCCTCTAGAAGCCAAAACGTTATCTAGAGTGCCCTCCTGGAGCCAGAATTCATGCTTAAGTGCCCTCTAGAAGCCGGAACATTGGCTAAAGTGTGCTATATGAGCCAAAACGTGTGCTAAAGTGCCCTCTTGGAGCCCAAAACCATGATAATGTGCCGCCTATGAGTCAAAACGCATGCTTAAGTGCCCTCTAGAAGCCAAAAAGTGTGCTAAAGTACCCTCTTGGGAACTAACATACATATTTAGGTGCCCTCTATGAGCTGAAACACATGCTAAAGTGCCCTCTAGGAGCTAAAATGCATGTTAAAGTGCCCTTTTAGGAGCTAAAATGCATGTTAAAGTGCCCTGACACTGTGCAGCATGCTAAATAAGCCTTTATTTTTCATCCCTACTCTTCAACAACTCCAGCATCTACTCTGCAGCTGTGACGTCAGTCTCCTGGAAGCTCCTCCAGTCATTAAAGGTAACACCAGACACCTCCTGGGGACAGAAATACCGAGACACATTCCCAACACGGAGGAGAAACCGGACCAGAGAATATGTGTCGGACACCTCGGGAGTTACAGGGAACGAGCCGTTGCCATAGCAACAGCCCGCCGATTCCCGTATCTGACGTTTAGAAACGCGACCCGTCAGGTCCCTGCTGGACCGGCGCCAGATCCGGATCAGCTGGTCCAGGATTACGTCACCTCTGCAGCGACAGTGAACTCCTTCTGATTCCAAACGGATTCAGCAAAAAGCTTCAGTGGATAAAAATATCAGAGATTCTCATTTTTAATAATCGATGAGTTTCTGTGATTTATTGTAACGACCCACAGGATCATGTATGTGTCAGAATTCACTGATCCACATCAGTGACAAGGAGGTGAAGTTGTGATGTCACAACTGTACAGACATACATCAATGGACCTGACAGGTGTGAGTTTTTACACCTGGAGCTGAGTCACATGATCAGATTCTGATAAACATCTAATACACACACACATGTTCTTTATGTGTGTGTGTCAGTGTGTGTGTGTGTGTGTTTTATATATTGTGTGTGAGTGTGGCTGTGTGTGTTATAGTGTGTGTGTGTTATAATGTGTGTGTAATAATGTGTGTGAGTGTGTGTTATAGTGTGTGTTATAGTGTTTGTGTCTGTTTAATCAGTGTCTTTTATAGTGTGTGTTATTGTGTGTGTGTGATTTTTACCGTGTGTGTTTTATAGTGTGTGTGTGAGTGTGGCTGTGTGTGTTATAGTGTGTGTGTAATAATGCGTGTGTGTTTTATAGTGTGTGTGTGTGTCTTTTATAGTGTGTGCGTTAAAGTGTGTGTGCAATAATGAGTGTGTGTTATAGTGTGTGTGCTATAGTGTGCGTGTAATAATGTGTGTGTGTGTTTTATAGTGTGTGAGTGTGGGTGGGTGTGTGTTATACTGTGTATGTGTGTTTGTTAAAGTGTGTGACAGACACACATACACAGTATAACACACACACACACACAATTACACACACACACACACACACACACACACACACACAATTACACACACACACACACGCACACACACACACATTATTACACACACACTATAAAACACACACACACACACACTTTAACACACACACACACACACACACACAATTACACACACACACACACACACTATAAAACACAATTTAACACACTATAAAACACACACACACTTTAACACACACTAAAACACACACGCACACACACACACATTATTACACACACACACACACACACACTATAAAACACACACGTACAACCACACACACACACATATACACATTATTACACATTATTACACATATGACACACACTATAACACACACAGCCACACTCTCACACATAATATAAAACACACACACACACACAGTAAAAATCACACACACACACACACACACACGTATGACCTGTGTGTGTCATGTCTGTTTCACTGTGAGAAACAACCAGAGGTGAGACATCGACTTCCTGGTCAAGTCATCATGTGACTAAATGCTGTTATACAGGAAACACACACACACACACACACACACACACACACACACACCTATTGTGTCTTCCCATATGAGGTCAAAAGGTTTATATTATTAATATAAATAGTAGATATATGTATAAATATAAGTATTTTATTATTATACTGACAGTAATAGATAAATTAACTTGTTTTAAGTTTTAAATAAAGTTTTTTTCATTTTCATTTGACAAATAATGGATGTTTGAACCGTTTTATTAAGAAAATTAGAACTTTTATTGCAAAAA
>CM060481.1:29027891-29032891 GCA_030544235.1 Lepturacanthus savala
ATATTTATTTTTTTTTATTTTAGTATTTTTTTATTTAATATTTTTAATTTTAATATTTACATTTTATACATAAAGAACATCAAATGTAACTCAAAATTATTAAATGAATATTTTTTTTATTTTTTTATTAATATTTTTTGTAGGTTTAGGATTTTATTATTTTTATTATTTTTTTTACATTATTCGTAGAGTTTTTTGTTTTTGATTTATTTTTTTTAAATATATTTTTTGTATTTTTTTTATCTCAAATAAATTATTATTTTGCTGACATTTTTGTAGTTTTAGAATCTGTAGTTTTATTTTTATTTTTCTATTTTTATTTAATTAATTAATTTAAAAAAATATATTTTTTAGTATTTTTTATCTCAAATTAATTATTATTTTGCTGATTTTTAATGTGATATTTTATCTGATATTTGTTTTTTTATATTTTAGTATTTTTATTTTATTATTTTAATTCATTGAATCAAACAAAATCAATGAATCAATTATTAATATAGTTGTTGATTAATTGATTAATCAACTAATTCTGGTTTAGTTTGTGTTCAACATTTTTTTTTATAATTTTAAAAGCAGTTTTGATGTAATTGAGACTAAAATATGTTTTTAAATATAATCTATTAATTAATAAAAATGGAAATGTGTTTCATAAAGTGATAAACAGCCTGTAAATGGTAGAATAAAGAGATAAACAGCCTGTAAATGGTAGAATAAACAAACAGCCTGTAAATGGTAGAATAAAGAGATAAACAGCCTGTAAATGGTAGAATAAACAAACAGCTTGTAAATGGTAGAATAAACAAACAGCCTGTAAATGGTAGAATAAACAAACAGCCTGTAAATGGTAGAATAAAGAGATAAACAGCCTGTAAATGGTAGAATAAACAGCCTGTAAATGGTAGAATAAACAGCCTGTAAATGGTAGAATAAACAGATAAACAGCCTGTAAATGGTAGAATAAAGTGATAAACAGCCTGTAAATGTTAGAATAAACAGCCTGTAAATGATAATAAATAATAAATAATAAATAAATAATAAATAAACAAACAGCCTGTAAATGATAATAAATAATAAATAATAAATAAATAATAAATAAACAAACAGCCTGGTTCCTGTGCATCCTTCCTATATTTCCCATCTTCTCCATTATCTCAGCCACGTCCTTGTAAACAGCTGCTGTCGGTCGAGTATCAGTTTCGTCTCCTCCTGAAATGAGCAGCAGCTTCATCTAATGTTTTGCTGCGGAGGTGACGTGAGTCGTGACCTCGGGGTCGATCGACCTTTATTAATCAGCTCAGACGTTACGGAGGCGTCACATGACCAGGAGCCGCCAAACGTTATCGCTGCACATAAAACAGATAAAACGCTGAGTCGCGTGTTTGTGGACGTTAAACGTGACCAACGTTAACGTTCAGACTCTAAAGAATCAACGTGGAACTGAGTTTAATTCATTCTAGACATGTTAATAACAGAAGGAACACGCGTTACCATGGTTACACAGAGAATCTGGACGGTTCCTTTAAAATAATCACTCGAGTCGATTAATCGATCAGTTGTTTGGTTCAGAAAATGGTGCAACTCAAAGATCATCAGTTTATTATTAGAGAGAATAAAGAAAACAGGAAATAATCAGAAACATTTATCAAATATTCTTTATTTTTAGTATTTGATTTTTTAAATTTAATTATTTTTTTTATTTTTAGGAGAGTATTTTTGTGTTTTTTATATTTTAAATTTTAAAAAAATATAATAATATTTTCAGTAGTTTTTTATTTGTATTTAAAATAGTTTGTTTTTATTTTAGTATTTTAGTTTTTTATTTAATCTATATTTTTTAATAGAGTATTTTTGTGTTTTTTTATATTTTAAATTAAAAAAATATATTTTTAGTATTTTTGTATTTGTATTTAAAATTGTTTGTGTTTTTTGTATTTTAGTATTTTATTTTTTTTGCATTTTTACTTTTAAAATAAAGAAAAATTTATTGAAAAATTATAAAAATCAATTAACTGAATATTTTTGGTATTTTTTTAATTATAATTTTTTGTAGTTTTAGCATCTGTACTTTTATTTTTATTATTTTTTTATTAGAGTGTTTTTTGTGTTTTTTATTTATTTTTTAAAAATATTTTTTAGTAGTTTTTTTTTTATCTCAAATTAATTATTATTTTGCTGATTTTTAATGTGATATTTATCTGATATTTCTTGTATTTTAGTATTTTATTTTTTTGCATTTTTATTTTATTAGTTTAATTTATTGAATCAAATATAATCAATGCATCAATTATCAATATAGTTGTAGATTAATTGATTAATCGACTAATCCTGGTTTAGTTTGTGTTCAACATATTTTTTTAATAATTTTATTAATTGTAATTAATTAAGTGAGACTAAAATATTTTAAAATAATAATCTATTAATTAATAAAAAGGGAAATAAAATGAACGAGGCCGTTTTATGTGTAAAGGGAAAATAACAGGAAGTGCAACACCGCCACCCTGTGGCCACATCGTGGAACTGCAGCCTGATTTATTTAGTTTTTAAAATTCAGGAAAAAAATCTAAATCATTTTCTAGAAACACTTTGACACAGTTCTAATTAAAAGATTAAATTTATAATATTTTTATCATAATGTCTGAGATGAATCATTTAAAACAGCTGCTCCACAAACAATTAGAAAATAAAAGAATAATTAGAAAATAAAAGAATAATTAGAAAATAAAAGAATAATTAGATTTCACTAAGGACTAAGGATGGAAATTATTCCTTGGCTCTAATCTGCATATTTATTCATGTGTATTGTCTCTGTTTTAAATAAATAAAATTGAAAATTGAATAAAAAACAAGTGATTTAATGAAACGTACTTGCTGGATGCACACTGGACATTGGTCAGAATAGTGAAGTTATTCCTGACACTTCGAAGGCTGGCCAGAACCTGGAAATATAAAAACACAACCATTAGTTTCATTAAATCTGTGTTTAGTGCAGATAAAATCAAACAGGAATTAACTAAATTATTTATTAATATCATGTTGTTTTCTTACCTGAGCAAAAGGTGTAACGATCAGGTCGTCACCGTGTCTGGAAACACAAGGAAAAACTAGTGCTGCAAGCAGCATTGAAGGGCCCTCGCGGGGTATGGGCAGTCGGGGTATGGGCGAGTCGGGGTATGGGCGAGTCAGAGCATATGTGTTTGCTTTGTGTCGGGGGCGATCGTTGATTTTGAGGCAATATGTTGAAACTATCTCAAGTCCCTGTCTGAGGGAGAGGCAGCGTAATTCGCTGTCTGCCAACGCTAACACCCATTACTGAATTGTCACCGTTTGTAAAGTTTCTCATAACAAAGTTCTTGAGATGTTAGAGACACGATTTGAAGCGGTTGCGGGTTATTCTGTAGGAGAAATTCATTAAAGCGTGACAACAGTGACTTCCTGCTGCCAGCAGGGGGCGGTCTGATGTGGCGTGAATATAAACACGTACACGTGTTCAGAGCATGACCAGCAACATACACCATCAATTTCATGCAGTTAGGATGTTTCTTTCCTCTAGAAATCACAACTTCCTTTTTCATGGCGAAACATCAGGATTTGAGGCCTCACCGAGGCCACGCCCTAACCTTTAGAGCCACCATTTCAATGTTTTTTCATCATTGACGTCTTTAGATGCCACAGCCAAAATTTGAAGTCACTGCTGATAAATCCCTAGGACTAGTTCGTCAAAGTATGACGCCTGCAAACGGCGATATCACTGACGTTCAATTCAAGATGGCCGACTTCCTGTCGGACTTAGGATATGGATCCAAGAGGCTTTTTTGTCCGTCCTGAAGTACTCCATGTGTCTGCCGAATTTCGTAAGTCTAGGTTAAAGATAAAGCATGGGGCTTTACATTTGAAAGTTATTTCCTGCTACCAATAGGGGGCGCTATGAGTGTAAGTGAATATGAGTGTATAAATATGTTCAGGACAGGACCCTTATGAAGCATCAGAGATTTGGTGCAGATAGAATATAGCATGTGGAAGTTATGATGAGTTGATGTCACATGGCGAGGGATAGAAACTCGCCGCCTCGCCGAGGCCACGCCCTCCAATGAAAACTCATGGTATTAAAGACATTTCATCATAAAGGTCTTGACATGCCAGAAACACAATTTGAAGTGGTTATCCATAATTTCCTCTGAGAAATTCATTAAAGCGTGACGACAGTGACTTCCTGCTGCCAGCAGGGGGCGGTTTGACGTGGCGTGAATATAAACATATACACGTGTTCAGAGCATGACCAGCATCATACACCATCAATTTCATGCAGTTAGGATGTTCCTTTCATGGAGAAAACACAACTTCCTTTTTCATGGCGAAACATCAGGATTTGAGGCCTC
Source organism: Lepturacanthus savala (assembly GCA_030544235.1). Taxonomy (NCBI): domain Eukaryota; kingdom Metazoa; phylum Chordata; class Actinopteri; order Scombriformes; family Trichiuridae; genus Lepturacanthus; species Lepturacanthus savala. Next base: position 29,032,268 of record CM060481.1, read on the forward strand.
GCCGAGGCCACGCCCTCCAATGAAAACTCACCATTTCGACGAGTTTTCATGATCAAGCCTTTTAGATGCTACAACCAAAATTTTACGCCGCTGCAGGCTATAGTCTCTGACTAGTAGGTGATTTTCGTTGCCTGCAAACGGCGTCTTCGGCGATGTTTGATTCAAAATGGCCGACTTCCTGTTTGACTTTCACCATGACGTCAAGAGGATTTTTTGTGCGCCTTGGCATGATAAACGCGTGTGCCGAGTTTCGTGAAGATACGATAAACTAACCCCTATGGGGGGGGTGTTTTGAAAGTGAAAAGGGGGCGCTACTGAGCCATTTTGCCCCGCCCATTTTCAAAACCTACGAAATACGTAATTTTTCGCCGGGTCTGATGCGTCCAGAAAAAATGGGGACTTTTTAAGTATGTTCAGGCCACCAAAAGGGCAATCAAAGACGCGGAAGACAAAGAAAAAAAAGAATAATAAGAATAATAATAATAATAATAATCTTTTGGAGAACAATAGGGCCTCGCGGTACCGCGACTGCTATGCAGTCGCCGCTCGGGCCCTAACAAAGAAATGTGTTAAAATAAGAAGATAAATGAAGGTTTTCTGTTTATTAACCTGTTAAAATCATTA
>CM060481.1:29037891-29055391 GCA_030544235.1 Lepturacanthus savala
ATGGACCGCATGGACCACATGGACCACATGGACCACATGGACCGCCTGGACCACATGGACCACCTGGACCACATGGACCGCATGGACCACATGGACCACATGGACCACATGGCCGCCTGGACCACATGGACCACATGTACCACATGGACCGCATGGACCACATGGACCACATGGACCGCATGGACCTCATGGACCGCATGGACCGCATGGACCACATGGACCACATGGACCACATGGACCGCCTGGACCACATGGACCACATGGACCACATGGACCGCCTGGACCACATGGACCACATGGACCACATGGACCACCTGGACCACTTCTAATTCTGGATCTGGATTCAAACAACCCAGGATCCACTTAGAAACACAAGGAGGTGATTTACAGTCCAACATTTATCTAGTTATTATTATTATTTATATTAAAACCATTTATTTATTATTATTTATTTCTATTAAAACCATTTATTTATTTCTATTAAAACCATTTATTTATTATTATTATTTCTATTAAAACCATTTATTTATTATTATTATTTCTATTAAAACCATTTATTATTATTATTATTTCTATTAAAACCATTTATTTATTATTATTATTTCTATTAAAACCATTTATTTATTATTATTTATTTATATTAAAACCATTTATTTATTATTATTATTTCTATTAAATCCATTTATTTATTATTATTATTTCTATTAAAACCATTTATTATAATTATTTATTTCTATTTATTCTATGTTTATTCTATGATTCATTTAAGGAGTGAACTGGTTGAACCTATTCGACCTGAACCATGCTAACATGCTAACACACTAGCATGCTAACACGCTAACATGCTAACACGCTAACATGCTAACACGCTAACATGCTAACATGCTAACACGTTATCTCCGTGTCACCGACTCCTGCTGATGTTGTTATGTAAGAAATAAAGAATAAAACAATGAGACGTTTCAAGTGGAATCATGGATTCACTCTGATGATGAATTCATTATTTTACTGAAAATTACCCAAGAATAAATAAATAGATATAAACTATTCACTGTCACTGTTATAACTATATTATAATATATTATAATAACTATAATAATAAAGTTGTATCTGTACATTATTAACGTCAAAGAATCTAATTAAACAGGAATCAAGTCTAAAAGTTTAATTGTTTTATTCATAAAAAGATTTTAGCAGCAAATTTCACATATTTTTTTTTATATAAACATATTTGGTACCAGATTAATTCTCTTAAATAAATGATCAACTACTCTAATATAATTATAATCTATGTGGATTAAATATTTAAAATCATTCTTTTTTCAGAGAATACCATTTGACGATGGTAAAAAACGTAAAAATTACACCTAATGTGATTTTATATAGAAAAAAATTGTAAAAAAAAAAATGTCCTTTATAAAAAAGTAAAAAAAAAAAAAAGTTTTAAATTTATTTAGCATTTTTTAGATTATACTATTTGACATTTTGTCCAAGATTTTTTTTTTGTAAAAATAAAATATTTTTTTTTATATTATAAAAATAATAATATAAAGAAATGTCATCAACTAGTTTTATATTGTAGGTGGATATTTTAATTAATTTATTAATTTATTTAGCATTTTTTCCAATTATATTATTTGATATTTTGTGTAAAAATAAATTTATAAAAATCACAGATTTCGTGTGATTTTTGTAAAAAAATTAAATAAATAAATAAAAATAATAAAAAAAGCTCCAAATGTTCTTTCTAAAAAAGGAGAGGAAGGAAATAATAATATAATGGTTATATAATAATTATATAATAATTATATATAGTTATATAATAATATCACTCCCCTAAAAAGTCTTAAAAAAACATATCAACTAGTTTTATTATATTCTAGGTGGATTCATATTTAAAATTAAAATATTTAGCTTTTTTCTGATTTTATTATTTGACATCATGTGTAAAAAAATATATAAAATCTTACTTTTCATGTGATTTTTATATAAAAAGGAACAAATGTCCTTTCTGTTTATAGATGAAATAATAAAACTACTTTAAAAAGGATTTTAAAAATAAATTAATTAAATAATAATTAAATAATTAAAAATATATACATTAAAAAATATTCTAAATAAATAATTAAAGATAAATAAAATAAATAAATAAAATAAATAAAGAAATAATGTAACTCTTAATAATCAACTAGTTTTATATTCTAGGTGGATTCATATTTAAAATTTATTTTGCATTTTTTCTGATTTTATTATTTGACATTTCATGTAAAATAAATAAATAAAATCATAAATTTCAGGTGAAAAAAAGGTACAATAAATTTATTCCTATTTTCTAAGCTTCTTTTACACCAAACAGACATTTATTATATATTTTATTTTTTATTTTATATAGAATATAGAATTGTTTAATTACCATGAGGTTTTGTGCAGATATTCATTTCAGATATTTCCAGGTGGATTTTAATGAAACATAAATTCAGTAATTGGCTGATTTGGTTTCGTCGTCATGACATCGGTCCCTGATGTTTCCACGGCAACAGCCGGACGGGCCGTGATGAAAGCCGTTAGTGTCGTTTCCCTCAGGAAGAAACTGTCGCTGCAGATGATTCATCACGTCATTCCAGCGTCAGGTTTTATTTTATTTATTTATTTATATTTTATTTATATCATCAGGTCTGTTTGAGCCTCCAGCTCCAGTCAGAGTCACGTCAGGATCCAATAAACAGCACAAAGATATAATAAAGAGGAAAATACAAGGGATTTAATGGAGGAAGCTACTGGAAAACTACAAGTACATTAAATAATTATACTCTAATTATGCTGCAAGTACTGGAAACTACAAGTACATTAATTAATTATACTCTAATTATGCTGCAAGTACTGGAAAAATAGAAGTACATTAATTAATTATACTCTAATTATGCTGCAAGTATATATAATTATACAGATGAGAATGACTATTAATGTATAATATCAGTTATTAAATGGATGTTTTCTCCTCATTTTTTAACATTAATTTAACTTTAAAAGCCTTAATTATAATTAAATGTGTCTCTTGTTTTTTTAAACATGTTGGTAATAAATTATTTTTATCATTTTCAGGAAACTGCAGATTATTTCTTTGGTAAAAGACGTATTTCATGATTATTATGATGTTGTTTTTGTGTCAAATTCCTTTAATCCAACCAGGAAGTTGACCTCTGACCCCTGGGTGATTTACTAGGATGACACTACATTCCGTTCCCATGAAAACTGATGGACACACACACACACACACACACACACACACACACACACACACACACACACACACACACACACACACACACACACACACACACACACACACACACACACAGTATAACAACTACCACATCCAACACATTAAACCACATTAAATAAATCCTATAAAATAATAATATATAAATATAATAATTTCCTGAGAGTGTTTTTAATGTGAATTTAACAAATATAATATGTAGAATTAATGTCATATTGTTGTTATGGTTGTGAACCACTAATAACAATTATATTTATTCATTTCATGGATTTTTCTAAGATTTTAATCTGTTTTTTTGTCTCTTTGCTGAATATTAAACACAACAACAATGAAAATAAAGGAAGACGTTGGAGTTAACGAGGTGTCCTTGAACGCACCACGACCAGTTCGGTTCTAAACATCGATTCTTTGATTCAGAGACTTAATTCAGGTCAAAAATCTCACGAATCAACAGGAATTTAGTCAGAGATGACCTTTGACCTCTCAGTGACCTCTGCCGCTGCGACAAATCCCTGCTAAAGTGCCCTCCAGGAGCCAAAACTTGCCTATATGAGGCAAAATGTGTGTTAAAGTGCCCTCTAGAAGCTAAAAGATGTTAAAGTGCACTATTGGGAGCTACAACATAGGCTAAAATGCCCTCTACTAGCCAAAATTCCTGCTAAAGTGCCCTCCAGGAGCCAATACGTGTGCTAAAGTGCCCTCTTGGTAGCTAATAAACTTGTTAAGTGTCGTCTGGGGAGCTAACACATGGGATAAAATGCCCTCTAGTACCAAAAACACCTGCTAAAGTGCCCTCTAGGAGCCAAAATGTGTGCAAAAATGCCCTTTTGGAAGCCAATATGTGTGCAAAAGTGCCCTCTTGGGACCTAAAACATGGGAAAAAGTGCCCTCTATGAAGCAAAATGTATTAAAGTGCCCTCTAGAGCTAAAACATGGGTTAAAATGTGCTCTACTAGCCAAAATTCCTGCTAAAGTGCCCTCCAGGAGCCAATACGTGTGCTAAAGTGCCCTCTTGGTAGCTAATAAACTTGTTAAGTGTCGTCTGGGGAGCTAAAACATAGGATAAAATGCCCTCTAGTACTCAAAACACCTGCTAAAGTGCCCTCTAGGAGCCAAAATGTGTGCAAAAATGCCCTTTTGGAAGCCAATATGTGTGCAAAAGTGCCCTCTTGGGACCTAAAACATGGGCAAAAGTGCCCTCTATGAAGCAAAATGTATTAAAGTGCCCTCTAGAGCTAAAACATGGGTTAAAATGTGCTCTACTAGCCAAAATCCCTGCTAAAGTGCCCGGTAGGAGCCAAAACCTGTGCTAAAACGCCCTCTTGAGAGCTAAAACACATGTTAAAGTGCCCTCTTAGGAACTAAAACATGGTCTAAAATGCCCTCTAGTGCCTTCTAGGAGCCAAAACATGTGCAAACGCACCCTCTAGGAGCCAAAGTGCCCTCTACTAGCCAAAATGCCTGCTAAAGTGCCCTCTAGGAACCAAAATGTGTGCTAAAATGCCCTTTTGGAAGCCAATATGCTTGCAAAAGTGCCCTCTTGGGAGCTAAAACATGGGCTAAAGTGCCCTCTAGAAGCTAAAAGACATGCTAAAATGCCCTTTTAGGAGCATTATTATAATTAAAACATGTCTACTGTAGTGAAGGCATGTAGAGAACAGAACTGAATCGTACATTTTATTTAATCTATCCAGTAAATGCAGCTTTAATTTGTTAAACAGAAACTCTGACTTGTTCTTTTTTTAGAAAATAAAGATCTTCACACTCAGACACAGAGAATTCTCCTCCTGTGAATTAATCTCTTCCTTCCTGTGTGTTACGGCGAAGGGAAACCATTCGTCTGTCGGGTTGTGCAAACAGAGTTGCCGTGGCAACACCTCCTGTTTGTCCCGGCGCTAGCGTTCGACGCTTTAATTATTATTGGATTATTAGAATCCATCAGAGGAGTTATACTCCTAACGCAGCTGGAGAAAAGTGGATGAAGGACAAAGATTTTCCTAAATATTCCTCAGAAATGTCTAAAACGGTCCTGGTGGTTGAGATATTCCAGAAGTCCTGAATGCCCCCAGAGGAAGATGGATGAGTGAGAGTGATCCCATCAGACCAGAGCACAAACAGCTGCTGAGTTCTCTGTTGGCACTGAGGTTCCCCTCCATGAATCTGCTGTCAAATATCGAAACATCTAAATATAGGTCTAAAGGTCTAAACACGTGATATTTAATGTTCTGGAGCTGATTCAACAGAAGAAAGAGAGAAAATGATGAGTTTAACAAGTAGAACCGAAAAAGTGCCCCCTAGCTGCCAAAAAGTGTGTTAAAGTGCCCTCTATGAACTGAAATGTGTGCTAAAGTGCCCTTTCTGGAGACAAAACACTTGCTCAAGTGCCCTCTAGGCCAGAACATGTGTTTAAGTGCCCTCTGGGAGCTAAAACATGCGTTGAAGTAACCTCTTAGGAGCTAAAAAGCTTCCTCAAGTGCCCTCTAAAAGTCACAGTGTGTGCTAAAGTGCCCTCTTGGAGCCAAAATATTTGCAAAAGTGCCCTCAACGAGCCAAAATGTGTGTTAAATTGCCCTCTAGAAGCTAAAATGTGGTAAAGTGACCTATTGGGAGCTAAAACATGGGCTAAAATGCCCTCTACTAGCCAAAATGCCTGCTAAAGTGCCCTCTAGGAGCCACAGTTTGTGCTAAAATTACCTCTAAGAAACAAAACTTGTGCTAATGTTCCCTCTTGTAGCAAAAACATCTACTAAAGTGCCTTCTAGCAGCCAAAACATGTGTTAAAGTGCCCTCTAGGAGCAAAAACATGCATTAACGTGCCCTCTAGCAGTCAAAACATGTGTTAAAGTGCCCTCTAGGAGCAAAGACATGCATTAACGTGCCCTCTTGGGAGCTAAGAAGCATGTTAAAGTGCCCTCTAGAAGCTAAAGCATGTGCTAAAATGCCCTCTATGAGTCAAAAAATCTGTTAAAGTGCCCTATTGGGAGCTAAAACATGGACTAAAATGTCCTCTACTAGCCAAAATACCTGTAAAGTGCCCTCTAGGAGCCAAAACCTGTGCTAAAATGCCCCCTTGGGAGCTAAAACACATGTTAAAGTGTCATCTTAGGAACTAAAACATGGGCTAAAATGCCCTCAAGTAGCCAAAGTGCCCACTAGAAGTCAAAACGTGTGTTAAAGTGCTCTCTTGGGATCTAAGAGGCATGTTAAAGTGTCCTCTAGGAGCTAAAACATGGGCTAAAATGCCCTCTTGTAGCCAAAATGCCTGCTAAAGTGCCCTCTAGGACCCAAAACACATGCAAAAGTGCCCTCTAGGAACTAAAACATGTGCTAAAATGCCCTCTATGAGCCAAAATGTGTGTTAAAATGCCCTATTGGGAGCTAAAACATGGACTAAAACAAGACATTTTAGCCTCTTGTAGTTAAATCATCTGCTAAAGTGCCTTCTATGACCCAAAACATGTGCAAAAGTGCCCTCTTAGGGGGGCTAAAATTCCCTCAAGTAGTCAAAGTGCCTGCTAGAAGTCAAACTGTGTGCTAAAGTGCCCTCTAGGAGCGAAAACATGCATTAAAGTGCCCTCTAGCAGTCAAAACATGTGCTAAAGTGCCCTCTAGCAGTCAAAACATGTGCTAAAGTGCCCTCTTGGGATCTAAGAAGCATGTTAAAGTGTCCTCTAGGAGCTAAAACATGGGCTAAAATGCCCTCTTGTAGCCGAAACATCTGCTAAAGTGCCCTCTAGGACCCAAAACATGCAAAAGTGCCCTCTTAGGGGATAAAACATGGGCTAAAATGCCCTCAAAGAGCCAAAGTGCCCCTAAAGTGCCCTCTAGTCCATTTAGACTTAAATAAAAGCAGCTTTAGCTTCTATTTAGCTTCTATTTCATTGACAGCGCTACAGGTTTTGCAGAGTTACTGAAAAGCAGCTGATAACATCCGTCCTCCACTTCCTTTGCGTTGTCTTCTGTATCATCAAATCTCCAGCAGCGTCACAAACTGACATGAGAAAAAACGAACTGACCAATCACAGCGTTCGAGCTCCCTTATGTGGTATTAGTGCAACGACTATAAAAAAATAAAAAAACGCCACAGACAAACATCAGCTCATGTTAAAGTGATGATATTTAAATGTCTACTTCCCCAAAATATAGAAAAGACCTATTGTTAAATGTCATGTTATTAAAACGCCTGCATCACACAATGAGGAATCTACTCTGATGATGTTTTATTGGGTTTGTGAACATCTCCGGCCGTTAGTATGAAGAATAAAAAGGAGCAGAAACATATTAATAGAAACCAGGCCACGGACGTAACGAGGACCAGCAGCTGCTCTGATTTACAGTAGAAACATGGCTCAGAAAACAGGAGAGGATGAAAGGTGTGATGGTTGATGATGGAGGATACGGGTGTGTGTGTGTAAACAGCTGAGCAACGTACAAGCTAATAGCTAAAAACACTGTTCGAGTGCCTCTAGGAGCTACAATTCCAGCTAAAGTGCCCTCTTGAAAGCCAAAACTCCAGCTAACACGCCTTCTAGGAGCCAAAACATCCACTAAAGTGCCTTCTTTGGGGTCAAATCTCCACCTAAAGTGCCCTCTAGGAGCCAAACCATGTGTGAAGTGCCCTCTTGGAAGCCAACATGTTTGCTAAAATGCCCTCTAGGAGCCAAATGTGTACTAAAGTGCCCTTGGGTAGCCAAAACATGTGTTAAAGTGCCCCCTTGAAAGCCAAATCTCCAACTAAAATGCCTTCTAGGAGCCAAAACATCCTCTAAAGTGCCTTCTTTGGGGTCAAATCTACACCTAAAGTGCCCTCTAGGAGCCGAACCAAAGTGCCCTCTTGGAAGCCAACATGCTTTCTAAAATGCCCTCTAGGAGCCAAACCATGTGCTTAAGTGTCCATTTGGAAGCCAAAACATCTGCTAAAGTGCCTTCTTTGGGGTCAAATCTCCACCAAAAATGCCCTCTAGGAGCCAAACCGTGTGTTAAAGTGTCCATTTCGAAGCCAAAACATTTGCTAAAGTGCCCCCTTGAAAGCCAAAACTCCAGCTAAAACACCTTCTAGGAGCCAAAACATCCACTAAAGTGCCTTCTTTGGGGTCAAATCTCAAACTAAAGTGCCCTCTAGGAGCCAAACCATGTGTGAAGTGCCCCCTTGAAAGCCAAATCTCCAACTAAAATGCCTTCTAGGAGCCAAAACATCCTCTAAAGTGCCTTCTTTGGGGTCAAATCTACACCTAAAGTGCCCTCTAGGAGCCAAACCATGTGTTAAAGTGCCCCCTTGAAAGCCAAATCTCCAACTAAAGTGCCCTCTAGGAGCCAAACCATGTGTTAAAGTGCCCTCTTGGAAGCCAACATGTTTGCTAAAATGCCCTCTAGGAGCCAAACCATGTGCTAAAGTGTCCATTTCGAAGCCAAAACATCCGCAAAAATGCCTTCTTTGGGGTCAAATCTCTACCAAACCATGTGTTAAAGTGCCCTCATGTTTGCTAAAATGCCCTCTAGGAGCTAAACCATGTGCTAAAGTGCCCATTTCGAAGCCAAAACTCCAGCTAACACGCCTTCTAGGAGCCAAAACATCCACTAAAGTGCCTTCTTTGGGGTCAAATCTCCACCTAAAGTGCCCTCTAGGAGCCAAACCATGTGTGAAGTGCCCTCTTGGAAGCCAACATGTTTGCTAAAATGCCCTCTAGGAGCCAAATGTGTACTAAAGTGCCCTTGGGTAGCCAAAACATGTGTTAAAGTGCCCCCTTGAAAGCCAAATCTCCAACTAAAATGCCTTCTAGGAGCCAAATCATCCTCTAAAGTGCCTTCTTTGGGGTCAAATCTCCACCTAAAGTGCCCTCTAGGAGCCAAACCATGTGTTAAAGTGCCCTCTTGGAAGCCAACATGTTTGCTAAAATGCCCTCTAGGAGCCAAACCATGTGCTTAAGTGTCCATTTCGAAGCCAAAACATCCGCAAAAATGCCTTCTTTGGGGTCAAATCTCTACCAAACCATGTGTTAAAGTGCCCTCATGTTTGCTAAAATGCCCTCTAGGAGCTAAACCATGTGCTAAAGTGCCCATTTCGAAGCCAAAACTCCAGCTAAAGTGCCTTCTAGGAGCCAAAACATCCACTAAAGTGCCTTCTTTGGGGTCAAATCTCCACCTAAAATTTGTGTTAAAGTGCCCTCTTGGAAGCCAACATGTTTGCTAAAATGCCCTCTAGGAGCCAAATGTGTACTAAAGTGCCCTTTGGTAGCCAAAACATGTGCTAAAGTGCCCCCTTGAAAGCCAAAGCTCCAGTTAAAATGCCTTCTAGGAGCCAAAACATCCACTAAAGTGCCTTCTATGGGGTCAAATCTCCACCTAAAGTAGCCATTTCGAAGCCAAAATGTGTGCTAAAGTACCCTCTAGTAGCCAAAATACATTGTAAAGTACCCTCTAGGAGCAAAACGTGCCCTTTAAAGTGCCCTTTTGGAAGCCAACATGTGTGCTAAAATGCCCTTTAGGAGCCAAATCCCCAGCTAAAGTGCCCTCTAGGAGCTGAAACGTGTACTAAAGTGTCTTTGGAGTCAAAACTCAAGCTAAAGTGCCCTCTAGGAGCTGAAACATGTGCTGCTGGAGACCAGAATGATGGGCAGTTACGTGAACTTCAACCAGAGGAACTGAAATACGCTTCAAACTTGGAGGAAGAGGCGGAAAACGAGCGAAAGTTAACCCACGGCGGAGGAGCCAGAAAAGTTGCAGGACGTCACTTTAGAAAAAACAAAAACATTCCAGGGCTGGAGACTTGCATGGTGGCATGCCCCTTTTTTCCATTACATCTCCTGGTCTGTACAGACTCAGGCTACTTGAGGTCATTGGCTTCTCCCAGTCGCTCACATTGACTTTCATGTGCTGGAATCATCAGCTGTAGATCTATAAAACACATGCTAAAGTGCCCTATTTGGAGCCAAAACTCCAGCGAAGTTCCCTGTAGAAGCCAAGAAGGGTGTTAAAGGGAGCTAAAACAATCCTGAAGGCCTAAACGTGTGCTAAAGTGCCCTCTTGGAGCTAAAACACATGTTAAAGTGCCCTTTTGGGAGCTAAAATGCATATTAAAGTGCCCTCTTTGGGTGATAAAATGGGGCCGAAATGCCCTTTAGGAGTCTAAATACATGCTAAAGTGTCCTCTAAGGGCCAACACACATGCTAAAGTGCCCTCTAGTAGCCAACATGCTTGTTAAAGTACCCTCTAGGAGATAAAATACATGTTAAAGTGCCCTCTTGGAGATAAAATACATGTTAAAGTGCCCTCTTGGAGATAAGATGCATGCAAAAGTGCCCTATGCATGTTAAAGTGCTTTCTTGGGGGCTAAACACGTGTTAAACTGCCCTCTTTGGGGACAAAATGCGTCCTAAATGCCTTTTAGGAGTCAGAATATATGCTTAAGTGCCCACTAGGGGCCAACACACATGCTAAAGTGCCCTCTAGGAGATAAAACACATGTTAAAGTGCCCTCTAGTTCCCTCTTGAGGGCTAAAATGCAGCCAAAATGCCCTTTAATAGCCAAAATACATGTTAAAGTGCCCTCTTGAAGATAAGACGCATGCAAAAGTGCCCTATTGGGGCCAAATGCATGTTAAAGTGTCCTCTTGGGGGCTAAAACACATGCTAAAGTGGCCTCTTTGGGGATAAAATGCATCTGAAATGCCCTTTAGGAGTCAGAGTATACACTTAAGTGCCCACTAGGGGCCAACACACATGCTAAAGTGCCCTCTAGGAGATAAAACACATGTTAATGTGCCCTCTTGGGAGCTAAAACAGGTGTTAAAGTGCCCTCTAGGAGCCAAAACACATGCTAAATTGCCCTTTTTGCAGCTAAGTCTCATGTTTCTGATATTCAGGCAAAAATAAATAAAGATTACAGCAAAGAAAATGAAATGAGCTGTTGAAGTTGCATGAATTTTCTGTAATAAATGAATAAAACGGGCAGAAAACGCTGTAAACTGCAGCGATCCTGGTGACGCTGCTGCAGGGAATCCGGGTCACTGTCCAAATATTTGGTTTCAGTCCATCTCTCAGTGGGAGATTATCTGAGCGGGTTGTGCACGTGATGGATGATGAGTGCACGTGTAAATGTGACAGGCCAGCTGTATTTACAGCCGTAATTGTGTCAGTAATTATCGCATAGCTCACGTGTGGCTGCATGTACCTGTCTAACGAGTCTGCTGCAGTAAAAGCAGCTGTGAGACTTCTGCTTTCTGCTGTGGAGTCCAGGACTTTCCACAGGAAACCCTCAGTCAGAGAGGTGGAACCACCCAGTTACACAGAGGAGGAGGATGCCCCACGTCTCAGAGGCAAAATATAAAAGGGTGACACTGGATTATGTAGTAGGGACTACTGACCCGGCCTTCTGTCAAAATAGGGTGGAAACAATAAATGAATGAACAAGTTGAATAGGAAGGTGTGTCCACACTGGGGGGGGGGGGGGGGGGGGGGGGGGGACAAAACATGTGCTAAAGTGCCCTCATGGAAGCAAAAATGGTTGCCATGGTTGTTATAACATGTGCTATATGCCTTCTAGAAGCCAAAATGCATGTTTAAGTGTACTCTTGGGAGCTAAAACGCATCCCAAATGCCCTTGAGGAGCCAAAACGTGTGCTAAAGTGCCCTTTTGGGAGCCAAAATGCATGTTAAAGTGCATTTTTGGGAGCTAATAAGCAGGCTTAAGTGCCCTCTTGGGATCAAAATAATGTCCTAAATACCCCCTCAGAGGCAAAAGATGTGCTGAAGTGCTCTTATAGGAGTTAAAATGCATGTCAAAGTGCCCTCTAGTAGTTATAACATGTGCTATATGCCTTCTAGAAGCCAAAATGCATGTTTAAGTGTACTCTTGGGAGCTAAAACGCATCCCAAATGCCCTTGAGGAGCCAAAACGTGTGCTAAAGTGCCCTTTTGGGAGCCAAAATGCATGTTAAAGTGCATTTTTGGGAGCTAAAAAGCAGGCTTAAGTGCCCTCTTGGGATCTGAAAAATGTTCTAAATGCCCCCTCGGAGGCAAAAGATGTGCTGAAGTGCCCTTTTAGGAGCTAAGAAACATGTTAAAGTGCCCTCTTGGGAGCTAAAACGCATCCTAAATGCCCTCTAGGAGCCAAACTGTGTGCTAAAGTGCCCTCTAGGTGTCAAGATGCAAGTCAAAGTGCCTTTTTGGGAGCATGCTTAAATGCCCTCTTGGGATGTGTCTAAAATGCCCTCAAAACATGTGCTGAAGTGCCCTACTAAATGCCAGAGTTAAATGCTAGATGCCAGAGTGCCCTCTAGTAACTATAACATGTGCTATATGCTATATTCTAGGAGCCAAAATACATATTAAAGTGCCCTCTTGGGAGCTAAAGCACATCTAAAATGCCTTCTAGGAACCAAAACATGTACTGAAGTGCCCTTTTAAGAGTGAATATGCATGTTAAAGTGCCCTCTTGGGAGCTAAAACACATCCAAAATTCCTTCTAGGAACCAATATGTGTGCTACAGTGCCTTTTGGGGCACTAAAAAGCATGCTTAAGTGCCCTCTTGGGTGCTAAAATGCATCCAAAATGTCCTCTAGGAGCCCAAACTTGTGCTAAAGTGCCCTCTGGGTGCCAAAATGCATGTTAAAGTACCTTTTGGGGCACTAAAAAGCATGCTTAAATGCCCTCTTGGGATCTAAAATGTGTCCAAAATGCCCCCTAGGAGGGAAAAGACTTGCTAAAGTGCCCTATAGGAGCCAAAACATGTGCCCTTTTAAGAGCTAAAATGCATGCCAAAGTGCTCTCTAGTAGCTATAACATGTACTACATGCCTTCTAATAGCCAAAATGTGTGTTAAAGTGCCCTCTTGGGAGCTAAAACGCATCCAAAATGACCTCTAGGAGCCAAAACTTGTGCTGAAGTGCCCTTTAAGGAGCCAAAATTTGTGCTAAGTGCCTATTTAGGAGCTAAAATGCATGCCAGAGTGTCCTCTAGTCACTATAACATGTGCTATATGCCTCCTAGGAGTGTGCTAAAGTGCCCTCTAGGTGCTAAAGTGCATGAACCAGAACGTATGCTAAAGTGCCCTCTTCATTGTCAAATAAAAGCTATATCTCTGGCATATTTTCTCCATAAACTTCATATAGTTTTATTTGCTGTTCCTTCTAAAACTGAGAGTTGAAACTTCATTTCAGTGACATCCTCAGCTTCTATTAACAGTCTCACATCCAGTTTATCTGCTTGATAACAGACGTATGTTAATCTGTGTTGAACCAGCTGATTAAACAGTGAAGTCAGATTTTGAAGGTGAGATAAGTCACAGCAGTTTATCTCACTACAGGAGAAAGTTCCAAGGTCACGAGTTCCCTCCAGTCTGATAACTTATCTGTTAAATAAAATGATATGCAGAATCCTGAATTTACAGCTTAGAAACTGGGTTTTAGTTTAAATGTTCAGCATCATCGTCCTGCACAGCTTCACAAGGATGGAACACAAACATATTTCTACATTTCTAAATATTTCTTGCCAAAACATGTGCTGAAATGCCCTTACAGGAGCTAGAATGCATGTTAAAGTGCACTCTAGTAGATATAACATGTGCTGTATGCTTTCTAGGAGCTAAAAAGCATGCTTAAGTGCACTCTTGGAAGCTAAAACGCATCCAAAATGCCCCCTAGGAGCCAAAACTTGTGCTAAAGTGCCCTCTAGGTGCTAAAATGCATGTTAAAGTACCTTTTGGGGCACTAAAAAGCAGGCTCAAGTGCCCTCTTGGGATCTAGAATGTGTCCAAACTGCCCCCTAGAAGAGAAAAGTCTTGCTAAAGTGCCCTATGGGAGCCACAACATGTGCAGAAGTGCCCTTTTAAGATCTAAAATGCATGCCCAAGTGCCCCCTAGTAGCTATAACAGGTGCTGTATGCCTTCTAGGAGCCAAAATGTGTGCTAAAGTGCCCTCTGGGTGCCAAAATGCATGTTGAAGTGCCTTTTGGGGCACTAAAAAGCACACTTAAGTGCCCTCTTGGGATCTAAAATGTGTCCAAAATGCACCCTAGAAGAGAAAAGACTTGCTAAAGTGCCCTATAGGAGCCAAAACATGTGCTGAATTGCCCTTTTAGGAGCGAATATGCACGTTAAAGTGCCCTCTTGGGAGCTAAAACGCACCCAAAATGCTTTCTAGGAGCAAAAACATGTGCTTAAGTGCCCTCTAGGTGCCAAAATGCTTATGTTATGTAATGTTAAAGTGCATTTTTGGGAGAGAAAATGTGTCCAAAATGCCCCAAAGTCATGTTAAAGTGCCCTATAGGAGCCAAAACATGTGCTGAAGTGCCCTTTTAGGAGCTAAAATGCATGCCCAAGTGCCCTCTAGTAGCTATAACATGTGCTTTATGTCTTCTAGGAGCCAAAATGCTTATTAAAGTGCCCTCTTGGAATCCAAAATGCCCCCTAGGAGGCAAAAGAGTGCCCTTTTAGGAGCGAATATGCATGTTAAAGTGCCCTCTTGGGAGCTAAAACGCATCCAAAGTGTCTTCTAGGAGCAAAAACATGTGCTGAAGTGCCCTTTTAAGAGCTAAAATGCATGCCCAAGTGCCCTCTAGTAGCTAGAATATATGCTTACGTGGCCTCTTGGGATCTAAAATGTGCCCAAAATGCCCCCTAGGAGGCAAAAGACATGCTGAAGTGCCCTTTTAGGAGTGAATATGCATGTTAAAGTGCCCTCTTGGGAGCTAAAACACATCCAAAATGCTGTCTAGGAGCCAAAACGTGTGCTTAAGTGCCCTCTAGGTGCCAAAATGCTTATGTTTTGTAATGTTAATGCCTTTTTGGGAGAAAAAATGTGTCCAAAAGGAGACAAAAGACATGCTAAAGTGCCCTTTTAGAAGCTAACATACATGCCAAAGCGCCCCCTAGTAGTTATAACTATATATAGCTATATGCTATTTCTTTAAAAATATTTTCCATCTCATTAAACCTCATTTATCAGCCCTGACCCCTGACCCCTGGACACCACAGTTTATTCAAGTACACAGGCTCTGGTAGACATAAAAACAACAAACTAGCATAGTCAGACCAGGAAAAATGTAGAAGTGGAGTGTGTGATGTCTGCGATGGCCGTGCTGATTAGTTTTTGGGGTTTTCAGACATGTCCTCCGGCTGTTTGTCTCTCACTATATTTACACTGAGCCTAAAAACAGACGCCGCCATGAAACACGCATTCATGCCGATGATTTCAGACTCATTTGCATGGCAAACAGGGCACGAGTCGACTCTAAACATGACCACACGCAAAGATTAAAATAAAAAGCTGAAGTTGAATTTTGTCATTCAAACATGTGACAGCGTTACTGTAATGAAAGAACTGCTTATTGCATTGGAAAAAGGAAGTAGAACATACTGTAGTACTGTAGTCTGTAGTAGGAGGGGGGAGGAAGACAGTACAAAAACTATTTAGGAGACTAAATGCATGCTAAAGTGCCCTTCTGGGCACTAAAAAGAATGTTCAAGTTCCCTCTAGAAGCCAAAACGTGTGCTAATGGAGCCAAAATGCATGCAAAAGTGCTCTGTTCAGAGCTAAAATGTATGATAAAGTGCCGTCTTGGGGGCAAAATGCATTCTATGGTGCTAGAACATGTGCTAAAGTGCCCAGAGAAGCCAAAATGTGTGCTAAAGTGCCCTCTAGAAACCAAAATGGGTGCTAAAGTGCCCTCTTGGGAGCTAAGAAGTGTCTTAAAGTGTCCTTTTAGAAGTAAATGCATGCTAAAGTGCCCTCTAGAAACCAAAATGGGTGCTAAAGTGCCCTTAAGGAGCTAAAATGTGTGCTAAAGTGCCCTCTAGGAGCCAAAATGTGTGTTCAATTGCCCTCTAGGAAACAAAATGTGTGCTAAAATGCCCTCTTGGGAGCTAAGATGTGTGTGAACATGGCCTTTTAGGGGTCAATGCATGCTAAAGTGCCCTCTAGGAACCAAAATGTGTGCTAAAGTGCCCTTAAGGAGCTAAAATGTGTGTTCAAGTTCCCTCTAGAAGGGAAACATGTGCTAATGTAGCCAAAATGCATGCAAAAGTGCTCTCTTGGGGGCTAAAACATGTGCTAAAGTGCCCCTAGGAGCCAAAATGTGTGTTCAAGTGCCCTCTAGGAACCAGAATGTGTGCTAAAGTGCACTCTTGAGAGCTAAGATGTGTGTTAACGTGCCCTTTTAGGGGTCAACGCATGCTAAAGTGCCCTCTAGGAACCAAAAGGTGTGATAAAGTGTCCTTCAGGAGCCAAGGCATGCGCTAAAGTGCCCTCTTGGGAGCTAAAACATGCGTTAAAGTACCTTTTGGGAGTGAAATGCATACTACAGTGCCCTCTAAAAGCCATTATGCATGCTAAAGTGCCCTTTTGGGAGATAAACACATGCTAAACTGTCTTCTAGGGACTAAAACATGTGCTAAAGTGCCCTCTAGGAGCGGAAATATGTGCTCAAGTACTCTCACAGAGCAAAAATGTTTCCTAAAATGTCATTTTCGTAGCTAAAAAGTGTGTGAAGTGCCCCTTTGGGAGCTAAAACACATTCTAAAGTGCCCTCTAGGAGCTAAAACACATTCTAAAGTGCCCTCTAGGAACTAAAACACATTCTAAAGTGCCCTCTAGGAGCCAAAACACATTCTAAAGTGCCCTCTAGGAACTAAAACACATTCTAAAGTGCCCTCTAGGAGCCAAAACACATTCTAAAGTGCCCTCTAGGAACTAAAACACATTCTAAAGTGCCCTCTAGGAACTAAAACACATTCTAAAGTGCCCTCTAGGAGCTAAAACACATTCTAAAGTGCCCTCTAGGAACTAAAACACATTCTAAAGTGCCCTCTAGGAGCTAAAACACATTCTAAAGTGCCCTCTAGGAACTAAACACATTCTAAAGTGCCCTCTAGGAGCTAAAACACATTCTAAAGTGCCCTCTAGGAACTAAAACACATTCTAAAGTGCCCTCTAGGAACTAAAACACATTCTAAAGTGCCCTCTAGGAGCCAAAACATGTGCTAAAGTGCCCTCATAGGGAAACATCCACAATCAGAAGGAACTAAACCCTGCAAAGGGCAGGAAAGTTCTGCGTGTGAGACAGGAGCTGAAGGTGTGTGTGTGTGTGCGTGCACGTGTTGCGCGTCCTCCTGACCTGGGCGCGTGGCCATGGTTGGCCGCGTGGAGTTTCCTGATGACTTCCTCG
Source organism: Lepturacanthus savala (assembly GCA_030544235.1). NCBI lineage: Eukaryota > Metazoa > Chordata > Actinopteri > Scombriformes > Trichiuridae > Lepturacanthus > Lepturacanthus savala. Next base: position 29,055,335 of record CM060481.1, read on the forward strand.
CTGAAGTCGAAGTGAACCCTTCCTCTGGCACAGGGTGAACGCCGGTACATCGCCCCG
>CM060481.1:29060391-29237891 GCA_030544235.1 Lepturacanthus savala
TAATAATAATAATAATAATAATAATAATAATAATAATAATAATAATAATAATAATAATAATAAATGTCTGTTCTTATTCCTCATTTCACATTAAAATGATCAGAAGCAGCAGCTGCTCAGTTCAACAGTAGAGGGCGCTGTTCATATTCACAGGGACGTAATTCACACCTCCACCACCAGGTGGCAGCACTTCACTGTGTTAAACCTAAAGGGACTCACATTCACTGGAGTTCATTCAGGTTAAGGGGAGAAAAGGGTTAGAATTAATGAATTAATGTTTAATATCAGTTATAAACTATCAATAATCAATATTATATCAACATTAATCAGCATTAATAGTGAATAGAAGCTGTTTTTAAATCATTCAACAGTTTAAATAGATTTGGATCCTTTTAGTTTTTGAGGTTTCAAAGCAGCAGAAACCAATAATTAAACATCACAAGCGTCAAACTGTCACTGAAATATGATTTTATATGAAATAAGAATAAAACCTCTGAGATTCTATTTATTTCATCAACCTCTGACATCAAAGCTGATTCTATCATGAAAAACACATTAAATCAGGATCAAACAACAGACTGAAGAGTGATTTAAATATAAAGAATTAAACATAAAAAGGTGGATGAGTTCAGATGAACAGGAGAGAAAGACACTAGAACAAACTGAAGCAGGTAAAAGGTGATGGGAAAGAAGAAAAGTCTGTTCCCACCAGGGAGAAAAACAAAAATACACATGAAAAGTCATATTTCTGAGATAAAAAGTCAATTATTAGGTTAAAAAAGTCAAAAATATGAGATAAAAACTCAAGATATGAGATAGAAAGTCATAATTATGATGTAGATAGCACACTTTTTGGCTTCTAAAGGGCACTTTAGCATGCTTTTTGGCTTTCAGGGGGCACTTTAGCATACTTTTTAGCTTCCAAGATATGCACTTTAGCAACCTAGAGGGCAATTTAGGATAATGTTTAGCTCCTAGGGGGCACTTTAGAAACCTAGAGGGCACTTTAGCACACATTTCAAAGTCAAAATTATGAGACAGGAAACGATATTATGAAATAAAAAGTAAAAAATGGGAGATAGAAAGTCATATTTCTGAGATAAAAGATAAGATAAAACATGTGCCCTCATGGCAGCCAAACATGTGTTAAAGTGCCCTCTAAAGTGCCCTCATGGCAGCCAAACATGTTTTAAAGACATGTGTTAAAGTGCCCTCATGGCAGCAAACATGTGCTAAAGTGCCCTCTAAAGTGCCCTCATGGCAGCCAACCATGTGTTAAAGTGCCCTCTAAAGTGCCCTCATGGCAGATGTGTTAAAGTGCCCTCATGGCATCCAAAACGTGTTAAAGTGCCCTCTAAAGTGCCCTCATGGCATCCAAAACGTGTTAAAGTGCCCTCTAAAGTGCCCTCATGGCATCCAAAACGTGTTAAAGTGCCCTCTAAAGTGCCCTCATGGCATCCAAAACGTGTTAAAGTGCCCTCTAAAGTGCCCTCATGGCATCCAAAACGTTTAAAGTGCCCTCTAAAGTGCCCTCATGGCAGCCAAACATGTGTTAAAGTGCCCTCTAATGTGCCCTCATGGCAGCCAAACATGTGTTAAAGTGCCCTCTAATGTGCCCTCATGGCATCCAACCATGTGTTAAAGTGCCCTCCAAAGTGCCCTCATGGCAGATGTGTTAAAGTGCCCTCTAAAGTGCCCTCATGGCATCCAAAATGTGTTAAAGTGCCCTCTAATGTGCCCTCATGGCAGCCAAAATGTGTTAAAGTGCCCTCTAAAGTGCCCTCATGGCATCCAAAACGTTTAAAGTGCCCTCTAAAGTGCCCTCATGGCAGCCAAACATGTGTTAAAGTGCCCTCTAAAGTGCCCTCATGACATGACTTATCCCACCATCTCCACCATGAATGACGTCATGCATGTGTCGTCATATTTAAGGCCGAGAACATGGTGGATGACTCATGTTTGGGGTCAAAGGTCACGTTCCCAGCAGGAATCAACAGCAGGAATTTGAGGTGACTGAATGTTTCTCCTGCGTTTCTGTTTTTCCTCCATCAGGCTCCAGTAGGAGAGTAATAAACCAAACAATGAATCACTTCAGGTTCACGGATCAAGGAGAATGGATGAGGTGACTGAACACGCTGCAAAACCACTCACATGTTCACATTCTACACGTGTTGCTGCTTTTTGGTGATGCATGACCCCAGTTTGATGCTTTTTAAAGCCGGTCTGTTACTGCAGGAAAGAACAAAAGCATTCATTTGAGTTCTAAAGCCCTTATTATGAAGAATAAATAAATACAAGTCTAGAAAATCACCTGTATGCTTTGACTTGATTGATTTAATTCTGTTAATGCAACCGTAGACATTGCTGTATACAAGATAGGGCACTTTAGCATGTGTTTGGCTCCGAGGGGCCACTTTAGCATGCGATTAGCTTCCAAGATATGCACTTTAGCACCCATTTTAGCAAACTAGAGGGCACTTTAGGATGTTTTTTAGCTCTTAGAGGGCACTTTAGCAACCTAGAGGGCACTTTAGCATGCGTTTTAGCTTCCAAGATATGCACTTTAGCACCCATTTTAGCAACCCAGAGGGTACTTTAGGGTGTTTTTTAGCTCCTAGAGGGCACTTTAGCATGTGTTTTAGCTTCCAGGACATGCACTTTAGCACACATTTTAGCTCCTAGAGGGCACTTTAGCATGTGTTCTGCTCCGAGGGGCTACTTTAGCACACTTTTTAGCTCCTAGAGGGCAATTTACTAACCTAGAGGGCACTTTAGCATGCTTTTTTAGCTTCCAAGATATGCATTTTAGCACATATTTTAGCAACCTAGGCAACACCGAGGGCACTTTAGGATGTTTTTTAGCTCCTAGAGGGCACTTTAACTTGCTTTTTTTAGCTCCTAGAGGGCACGTTAGCACACATTAGCAACCTAGAGGGCACTTTAGCTTGCTTTTTAGCTCCGAGAGAGCACTTTAGCATCCTTTTTAGCTTCCATTTAACTTGTGAACATCAAAGATTTTATTCCAAATTAACAAAATAAAAAATTACTACTTACTATTTAGTGTAAGTAAACTTTATTTTTAATTAAATTTTGATTTTAGAAGTTAGGTGTGAAAAGGAGGGCTTTTATTTTGAAGGACATACAATTTATTTTATGTAATATTTATTTATTTATTTATTATTAAGTTATAAGTAATAAACCTAATAGAGTCCCATTGACTTCCACAGCATGAAACTACCCTGAGACTCTATTTAAATCTCTTCTTTAGTCCATTTTAAGTAACAGAAACGAGGATAAACGGTGTCAAATCAACACATTTCTACTGAGTTTCTACTATTTTTCCTTTTACTTTCTCTTCACATACCAAATCCAGGAGTGTCGGCGGAAGCAGTGGAGGCTGATGGGAGTTCTCAGACTGGATGACGCCGTCATCATAGTCTCTGAAAGCCTCAAAACTCATGAACTTACTTGCTGGGATTCATGGAGGATGGAAGTCCAGGTTTTACTGAAACTCAACCGCGTTCCTCGCTGCTCGGTCACTAAAACACTCGTCATGACGCAGCGAAGTAGAATTCTGCTAAATTACGTCCAAGTTGAAACTAAAGAACCGGCCGATAGAAGCGTGTTGTATTCCTGTGATCCGGCGCCGGTTAAACATGTTCTAGCCATGTTTTTTCCTGCCGTCTCCAGTGAAACTGACGCTGTTCCTGTTTCTGGCCGACTTCAGGTGGAGTTGATGTCGGCAGGTTCACGTTTCATGGATGAACTTCGATCCCCCGGAGTAACCCAAGAAAATAATATCTGCAGCACAGGAAGTGCTGCAACACTCACCGGCCTCGGATAATTACTATTAACGGCGTTTATTTCTGTTAAAGCATGGATATAGTTCGGAGTTTTACATTTAAAAGTAGCATTTGGCTGTAAATGAATTAAATACATGCACAAATATCAATGAATTCAATATTTTATTGGGTGAAAACAAACCTATAACTTCAAAATTGAATTGAATTGAATAAATATTAATAATAAAGTTTATTTTCTCTAGATAATGAGTTTATTTTTATTACTTAAAACAGACTAAATCATAGATATATTCAAATATATATAAGAAAAAGTGCTAAACTCATAATAGTTTCATGCTATATAAGTCAATGGGACTCCATTAGCATATTAGCATATTAGCATAGGTTTGAATTTTGTTGACAATTTTCCTAAATTCTGAATAAAACATATTATTCTAGAATAATAACTTATAACATCAAAATTTAATTAAATGTAAAAACTAAAATAAACTTTACTTTCCATAAATAGTGAGTTAATTTTTTATTTTGTGAATATTTTGAATAAAATCTTTGGTTGTGAAACAGTGACATTCACATGTTAAATGTCCATCAGCAATAGGGATATCCTGGTCATGTGACCTTCAAAATAAAAGCCCCTGTTTTATGCCTAACTGTAAAAACAGAGATTTTTGCATCACAGCTTTTTAGAAAAATGAAGATAAAGTGATTGTTGTCATATTGTAATAGAGGGATAAGTGATTAATTGTGTAGTATTTTTTGTTTTGTGGACCCCAGGAAGACTAATTGGTTACTATGGTAACAACTAATGGGAATCCTAAATAAATAAATAAATAACCTACTAATTTTCCAAAATTCTGAATAAAAGACAACATTTGGTTGTGAGACAATGATGCTCCATCAGCAATAGGGATATCCTGGTCATGTGACCTCATAAATAGCATCTCCTTCAAAATAAAAGCCCCCTTTTTACGCCTAACTGTAAAAACATAGATTTTATATCACAGCGTTTTATAAAACTAGTTGTTTACTATGGTACCAACTAATGGGAATCCTACATAAATAAATCACCAATATTGACAATGTGGTCAATGGAGATTTCAGAGTTAACGAGGTGTCCTTGAACGCACCACGATTCAATTTAAACGTGACTTTAAACTCCTTCCAGCAGCTACAAGTCTGTGTTTTTTGTATTTAAGCAGCATCTGAGCAGCGCAGTAATCCCCTGTTGGCATCGAGCTGCTCTGAGAATCTCATTGACTTCCCCTTCTCCCGTTACCCGGCCACTTCCTCCACTTCCAGCCGACGTCGTGGTCGTACCCGAACGGCGTCGAGTTACATCCACACGTGGCTCAGATAAGGAGCAGAAGCCAGAAACAGGTCCAGGCTGCAGCAGCGACACATGATCCGTCGCCTGAACGACACATTTCTACTCATACGTGTTGTTTTAAAGCAAAAACACAAGCAACTGACCCCAATCTGCAGCACAAGTTTAAATAAGATAAAGTATTTGCTAGTGGAATACAGTAATTCTACTCGATTACAATAACAAGATAGGGCACTTTAGTGCACAGTTTAGCTCCTTAGAGGGCACTTTAGCACAAGTTTGGGCACTTAGAAGGCACTTTAACATACATTTTAGCTCCTAGTGGGCATTTTAGCACACCTTTTGGCTGCCGTGAGGGCATTTTAGCATGTGTTTTGGCTCCTAGAGGGCACTTTAGCACAAGGTTTGGCTCTTAGAGGGCAATTTAGCTTGCATTTTACCTGCAGAATGGGCACTTTAGCACATGTTTTAGCTTCATAGAGGGCACTTTAACACACATTTTAGCTCCCTGTAGGGCACTTTAACATATTTTAGCTCCTAGAGGGCACTTTAGCACAGGTTTTGGCCCCTAGAGGGCATTTCTGCACATATTTTTTGCACTTAGAAAGCACTTTTGCCTTTTGTTTTAGCTTCATATAGGGCACTTTAACATACATTTTAGCTCCCTAGAGGGCACTTTAACATATTTTAGTTCCTAGAGGGCATTCTAGCACACATTTTGGCTGCCATGAGGGCACTTTAGCATGTTTCGGCTCCTAGAGGGCACTTTAGCACAAGGTTTGGCTCCTAGAGGGCACTTTAGCCTGCATTTTACCTGCAAAACAGGCACTTTAGCACGTTTTAGCTTCATAGAGGGCACTTTAACATATTTCAGCCCTAATTATAATAAAAATGTGTCTACTATAAAGAAGGTAATTAACACCAGAGTCCTCGTATATATCTCAGTCTCAGTGTGTGTGTGTGTGTGTGTGTGTGTGTGTGTGTGTGTGTCGGTTGCCATGGTTGACGGCTTTAACAAAGCCGAGCATCAAATAGCTTCCTATATCTCCTTCTCCATCTTCTTTTCTCTTCTTTTCGGCCTATTTTTTCCCGTCTCTTCCTGTTTCCTCCTTTATTTCCCTCATCTCGTCGTCTTTTCTCCCGTCAGCGTTCCTTTGTCCCACCAGTTCCTGCTCTCAGCTTCCTGTTTAATCTGACTCTAGTGTGTTTTATTGCTATTTATTTCTGCGTGCAGCGCTGCTCCATATCTGTCTGTATCTTCGTCTCCTGGAGATGACAAACCAGAGCCCCTTCGGACTATTTTTGTCTCGTCTGAGTTTGTCTCCCACAAATAAACGGGCCACTCGGGATTCGGCTCCTTCCTTCTGAGTCGGAGCCGTTGTTTATTTTCTGTGAAATCCAGGACAGAGACGGGATTAGAGCCACAGCCGTCTCCCGTTAATTGCTTCAACTTTCATCGTTTCGATCCATCAGTTTTACTGGTAGAAAGTGTGTGTTCCTGCAGAAAATGGAAGCTAAAGTCGATTTTTCATGCTTAAATGAGGCTGTTTCGGATCGTTGCATGGTCCTAATACACAAATATGTGCACATATCAGTTTTAAATTGTGTTTATAGGCCAAGTAAAATCTGATTTTTGATAAATCTTTTTCCTGTATAGTGTAACAACCTGTCTATAAATAAATGAGTAGGTGATAGTGCCGGGATTTTATATATTTATTTTACTCCATTTCAGTCTGTTTCTCTACTGACTGGTTTTAGTTTTCACAGTTATTCTCTTTGTCTATAAATAAATAGGTTTAAGAACAGATTTTGTTCTGTTAGGTGATAGTGCTGGGATTTCCTGAAGGTCTGTGAATGCATCTTAGAGTCAGACTTTTGTGTTTAGTTATAAAGTTCAGAGTTTGAGTTAAAAAACGTTTTCATATATTTATTTTTAATTAATTTCATTATGTTTTAATTGAATAGAATATTAGAAGAAAACTGCAGTGCTGCCTCCTACTGGCTGATTTGAGTTTTTACAGTTATTATAAGAAAAAGGCTAGAATTTATATTAAAAGTCCAGATCTTAGTCTATAAATTAGTTTTTAAATTGTGTTGATAGGCCAAGTAAAACCAGATTTATGACAAATCTCTTACTTTATAGTTTTTCCTTTATAGTGTATGTTACTGTCATATTTGTCTATAAATAAATAGGTTTAAGAACAGATTTTGGTCTCTTAGGTGATAGTGCTGGGATTTCCTGAAGGTCTGTGAATGCATCTTAGAGTCAGGAGTTATAAAGTTCAGAGTTTGAGTTTTATATATTTATTTTAATTAGTTTAATTCTAAGAAAAAGGCTAGAATTTATATTAAAAGTCCTAGTTCTGTGAGGTGATAGTGCTGGGATTTCCTGAAGGTCTGTGAATGCATCTTAGAGTCAGACTTTTGTGTTTAGTTATAAAGTTTATATTAAAGTTTATATATATTATAAGAAAAAGGCTATTATATTAAAAGTCCAGATCTTAGTATATAAATTAGTTTTATTGTGCTTACAGGCCAAATAAAACCAGATTTATGACAAATCTCTTACTTTAGAGAACAGATTTTGGTTTCTTAGGTGATAGTGCTGGGATTTCCTGAAGGTCTGTGAATGCATCTTAGAGTCAGACTTTTGTGTTTAGTTATAAAGTTCAGAGTTTGAGTTAAAAAAAGGTTTTATATATTTATTTTAATTAGTTTCATTCTGTTTTCCTTGAATAGAATATTAGAAGTAAACTGCAGTGCTGCCTCCTACTGGCTGATTTGAGTTTTTACAATTATTTATATTGAAGTTTCGAAGCTCATTCTATATTTCAGCTTTTAAATATGTTGATAGGTCAAATAAAACCAGACTTGTGATAAATCACTGTTAAATAAATAAATGAGATCTGCTCTGTTAGGTGATAGTGCTGGGATTTCCTGATGGTCTGTGAAGGCATCTTGGAGTCAGACCTGTGTTAGGTCTTAGTTTAGCCATAAAGTTCATTTATTTTAATTATTTTCATTCAGTTTTCCTTGAATAGCATAATCCTACTTGGCTGATTTGAGGTTTATTAACATGTTTTGCTGCCTGTTGATATATGCACGGGACGCATTTAGCTAAAGCGGCTAATGTCTTAGCATGTGGTGTTTGAGAGATCTAACGATACTTCCAAGCTTTGAATTGTAATGAAAGCGCTGGGAAGCAACATCAGGAGAAGCTGCTGCTGCAGGACAGCGCTGGGATATGTTAGTCTGTGGGATTTTAACTTTTTTCCTTTATCCTTTTACGCTTTTATCATGCAGTAGCCAGACAGGAAGTAATGTGAAAGAGACGGGAAGACATGCAGTAAAGGACTCAAACTGGTGTCTGTTGCTTAAGAGCAAAGCTATAAATGAGAGCGATGGGATTCTACTGTTATTGATAGTAATGTAATAAAGAAACTGGACAACGGAGCTTTGAAATGTAATGAAAGCGCTGGGAAGCAACATGAGGAGGAGCCGTTTTACACTGTAATTAAAGACCTGCTGCAGGGACACATACAGGATTTTACCTTTTTTTAAAGATTTATTGTGGCATAAACACTTTTATTAGACAGTAGCCAGATAGGAAATAATGAGCGACAGAGACGGGAACACAGCCTGGAATCAAGGCTGTAAATGGCACCGATGGGATAATGTTTGAATATAAACCCAAAACTTTAAAAAGAGCTGCTCCTCCATGGATTTATAGATGGATTCACAGACTTATCGGGTTGTGGAAGACGTTTCCCAGCATGCACCGGGGCTCACAAACAACACATTGACACCTGCAGGCGACTCTGATTCCAGGATTCAATCGATTCCTGCAGCCAGCGACGGGATTTGTGTGTGAGAGCCTGATAATTGGATCACACCCTCCAGGATTTATGTCAGAATGAGGGAAACAGTCAGTCGCTGCTTCATTCAGTCAAATATCTGCAGCAGACGCAGCGAAACCAGACGTTCTTAAAGTTCTGGTTGAGATAAGTTTCAGTTTCTACTTCCAGGTTTATACACTGAGGTTCAGATGCAGACACAAATAAATATAAAATAAATGCAGTGAAATTAAATGGAAAATCAAATAAATGTGACATTTATGTGCCAATAAATTATATAATAGGATATATAATACAATGAAATATAGAACAATTATATAGTAGAATAAATTATAGTAGATAATAGTACAATAACATAGGATATAGATAATTATATTGTAGGATATAGTACATTTAATGATATAGTAGAATATAATAGAATAAAGTAGGATATAGATAATTATATAGTAGAATATAGTGCAATAAATTATATAGTAGGATATATACTTATATAGTAGATATAGCACAGTAAATTATATAATAGGATATATACAATACAATAAAATATAGAACAATTATATAGTAGAATAAATTATAGTAGATAATAGTACAATAACATAGGATATAGATAATTATATAGTAGGATATATACACTTATATAGTAGATATAGCACAGTAAATTATATAATAGGATATATAATACAATAAAATAGTATATAGAACAATTATATAGTAGAATAAATTATAGTAGATAATAGTACAATAACATAGGATATAGATAATTATATAGTAGGATATAGTACAATAAAGTAGATTATATAGAACTATTTTATAATAGGATAGAGTGCAATATTTTATATAGTAGATAATAGTATCATTAATTGTACTATACCCTACTATATAATTGTTCTATATCCTACTTTATTACTACTGTATTATATAGTAGATAATATATAGTATAGTAATATAGTATATAGTAGGATATAGTACAATTATCTAGTAGGGTATAGTACAATTAATGATATAGTAGCATATAATAGAATAAAGTAGGATATAGAATTATTATATAGTAGGATATATAGAACAGAGTATACAGAACTATTTTAAAGTAGAATATAGTGCAATAAATTATATAGTAGATAATAGTACAATAATATAAGATATAGAATAATTATATAGTAGGGTATATACACTTATAATAGGATATATAATACCATTATGATATAGATGTATTATACAGTAGGATATAGTACAATTATATAGGATATTCACATATAGTAGCGTATAATCCAATAAATTATAAAGTAGGATATATAACAATAAAGTGAATAGTAGGATATAGAACATTTATATAGTAGGATATAGTACAATAAAGTACTAGATTCTAGTACTAGAAGTAGAAAATGTAGTCCCATCCACACATGACTTTTATAAACTCTGGTTACACAAAACTCAGAATAAAAGGTTGAAAACATGCAGAGAAACACGTTTGACAGAATCCCCACGTTACATTTACACCAAGTAAAAACCTGCACTTCTTCCATAAAAAACACTCTTAACTTATAAAAATCACTCTTTACTTATAAAAAAAACCACTCTTTACTTATAAAAATCACTCTTTACTAATAAAAATCACTCTTTACTTATAAAAATCACTCTTTACTTATAAAAATCACTCTTTACTTATAAAAATCACTCTTTACTTATAAAAAAAACACTCTTTACTTATAAAAATCACTCTTTACTTATAAAAATCACTCTTTACTTATAAAAAAAAACACTCTTTACTTATAAAAATCACTCTTTACTTATAAAAATCACTCTTTACTTATAAAAAAAACACACTCTTTACTTATAAAAATCACTCTTTACTTATAAAAATCACTCTTTACTAATAAAAATCACTCTTTACTTATAAAAAAAAACACTCTTTACTTATAAAAATCACTCTTTACTTATAAAAAACACTCTTTACTTATAAAAAACACTCTTTACTTATAAAAATCACTCTTTACTAATAAAAATCACTCTTTACTTATAAAAAACACTCTTTACTTATAAAAATCACTCTTTACTAATAAAAATCACTCTTTACTTATAAAAATCACTCTTTACTTATAAAAAAACACTCTTTACTTATAAAAAACACTCTTTACTTATAAAAATCACTCTTTACTTATAAAAAACACTCTTTACTAATAAAAATCACTCTTTACTTATAAAAAAAAACACTCTTTACTTATAAAAATCACTCTTTACTTATAAAAATCACTCTTTACTTATAAAAAACACTCTTTACTTATAAAAATCACTCTTTACTAATAAAAATCACTCTTTACTTATAAAAAACACTCTTTACTTATAAAAATCACTCTTTACTAATAAAAATCACTCTTTACTTATAAAAATCACTCTTTACTTATAAAAAACACTCTTTACTTATAAAAAACACTCTTTACTTATAAAAATCACTCTTTACTTATAAAAAACACTCTTTACTAATAAAAATCACTCTTTACTTATAAAAAAAAAACACTCTTTACTTATAAAAATCACTCTTTACTTATAAAAATCACTCTTTACTTATAAAAAACACTCTTTACTTATAAAAATCACTCTTTACTAATAAAAATCACTCTTTACTTATAAAAAACACTCTTTACTTATAAAAATCACTCTTTACTAATAAAAATCACTCTTTACTTATAAAAATCACTCTTTACTTATAAAAAACACTCTTTACTTATAAAAAACACTCTTTACTTATAAAAAACACTCTTTACTTATAAAAATCACTCTTTACTAATAAAAATCACTCTTTACTTATAAAAACCACTCTTTACTTATAAAAAACACTCTTTACTTATAAAAAACACTCTTTACTTATAAAAATCACTCTTTACTTATAAAAATCACTCTTTACTAATAAAAATCACTCTTTACTTATAAAAAAAAACACTCTTTACTTATAAAAATCACTCTTTACTTATAAAAATCACTCTTTACTTATAAAAAACACTCTTTACTTATAAAAATCACTCTTTACTAATAAAAATCACTCTTTACTTATAAAAAACACTCTTTACTTATAAAAATCACTCTTTACTAATAAAAATCACTCTTTACTTATAAAAAAACACTCTTTACTTATAAAAAACACTCTTTACTTATAAAAATCACTCTTTACTAATAAAAATCACTCTTTACTTATAAAAACCACTCTTTACTTATAAAAAACACTCTTTACTTATAAAAATCACTCTTTACTAATAAAAATCACTCTTTACTTATAAAAATCACTCTTTACTTATAAAAATCACTCTTTACTTATAAAAAATCACTCTTTACTTATAAAAATCACTCTTTACTTATAAAAAAACACTCTTTACTTATAAAAAAACACTCTTTACTTATAAAAAACACTCTTTACTTATAAAAATCACTCTTTACTTATAAAAATCACTCTTTACTAATAAAAACGACTCTTTACTAATAAAAACGACTCTTTACTGGTTGATTCACGTCCAGAAAGACAAGCAGTGAATGTGACTTCCTGTTTGTACAGTAGCAGCAACAGGTAGAACAGAGCCTGCAGGACATTAACCTACTGAGTCCAGGTCGCCAGGCTCTGCTGGAGGTGCCAGGTTATCCTGTGTCATGCGTAGTTGTGACATCACAGGTGACACCACTGTAAAGGGACCTGTGTGTTGCTGTGAATGCTTCCTGTGTACCGGCCCCGGGGCTCGTCTTTCTCTGCCTGGTCCCACGGAGCCTTAAGGGCACGGGACTCACATTCTGTTCAGCCCCTGCAGCCACACACACACAGGTTTATCTGACACCGTGGGGTCCACTGTCAGATACCTACACTATGGGGACCACCCTTTCTAAATGAAATAGGCATAGTTTCAACTCCAAAAAAATCTTTCAGGACAATGTCCCCACCAAGATAGATAAACATACACACACACACAACACACATACTGGTTTATCGGACCTTGTGGGGTCATCTGTAAAATACCTACACTCTGGGGACCACCCTTTCTGAATGAGATGGACATAATTTCAACTCTAAAAACAATCTTTCAGGCCAATGTCCCCACCAAGATAGATAAATGAACACACACACTTGTTTATCTGACTCCCAGGGTCCTCTGTCAAATACCTACACTCTGGGGACCATCCTTTCTAAATGAGATGGACATAGTTTCAACTCCAAAAAATGGCCATTATAAGCCAATGTCCCCACCAAGATACATAGACGAACAGTCACACACACACACACATATCCATGACCCCATGGGGTTCTCTGTCAAATACCTACACTCTGGGGACCATCCTTTCTAAATGAGAGACATAGTTTCAACTCCAAAAAAAAACAATCTTTAAGCCAATGTCCCCACCAAGATACATAGACGAACACACATATATATACACACACATATCTGTGACCCCACGGGGTTCTCTGTCAAATACCTACACTCTGGGGACCACCCTTTCTAAATGAGAGACATAGTTTCAACTCCAAAAAAAACAACCCTTAAGCCAATGTCCCCACCAAGATACATAGACGAACACTCACACACACACACACACACACACACACCAACATATCCGTGACCCCATGGGGTTCTCTGTCAAATACCTACACTCTGGGGACCACCCTTTCTAAATGAGAGACATAGTTTCAACTCCAAAAAAAAACAACCCTTAAGCCAATGTCCCCACCAAGATAGATAGACGAACACTCACACACACACACCAACATATCCGTGACCCCATGGGGTTCTCTGTCAAATACCTACACTCTGGGGACCACCCTTTCTAAATGAGAGACATAGTTTCAACTCCAAAAAAAAACAACCCTTAAGCCAATGTCCCCACCAAGATACATAGACGAACACTCACACACACACACCAACATATCCGTGACCCCATGGGGTTCTCTGTCAAATACCTACACTCTGGGGACCACCCTTTCTAAATGAGATGGACATAGTTTCAACTCTAAAAAAAAATCTTTCAGGCCAATGTCCCCACCAAGATAGATAAATGAACACACACACACTTGTATATGTGACTCTCAGGGTCCTCTGTGAAATACCTGCACTCTGGGGACAACCCTTTCTAAATGAGACAACTAAAAAAAAATACACCCCCTCAATGTTGCCAACGTCCCCACCAAGGTACAAAAACAAAGACTCACACACACAAACCTACTTTATCTGCAACCTGAGTCTCGGCATCAGATTCCAACCTCTCTTCAACACGTAGGCAAACACTCACACACACACACACACACACACACACACACACACACACACACACACACACACACACACACACACACAAACAGGGGCCCCTATCACACAATAGGCCTGAGAAGCACTGACAGAGACCCATATAATTTATATGACAGCAGCGCCACATGGGAGCAGACAGGGAGGAACCGACGTCACACACTGCTTCACAAACGACAAAGAGAGGCCAGTGTTTGAGCAGCATCACCGGAGAACAGGCCTCTCTCTCTCCTTTCAGCCCCGTTTCCTTCTTTCTCTTCCTTCCATCTCTCTTACCTTACCCTGCAGGATTCCTCCTGCTGTATTATTCAACGGGGAAGAGTGCTTTCTCCGTGGCCGGGTTATGGGGACGTTTGGAAGTAGCTGAGGGCCGTAAATAGGAATAAATTCATCTAAAGAGACAAGTCAGATCAGCAGAAAATACCTGCCAACAACTCATTAAAGTCCAACTTTACTTCTTCTGTTAGAACTATAATAACAAAGTTAAACACAAACACATTATGTCGATCCAGCATATTTATAATGTGTTACTGTGACTTAATTACAAGGAGTAAATCCAACATAATTTTAAAGGTTATTTCAACTTAATTAGAAAGGGTTAATCCATGTTAGTTCAACATGTTTGATTTAAGTGTGGGTGACCCAATTTAATTGGGTAGGTACAATTACATTTAAAATTATGCTATAATATGCTAATTTAGCTAAATGTATTTGTTGAGTGACATAAATATAAATAATCTGGATCAACATAATGTGTTTGTGTTACTGTAACTTAAATACAAGGAGTAAATCCAACATAATTTTTAAAGGTTAATTAGAAAGGGTTAATCCATCATAAATTAGTTAGTTCAATGTGTTTTATTTAAGTTTGGGTGATATTATATAGATAGATAATATTATTAATATTAGGATATTATAACATCATTTTAATTATAGTTGTACCCTTTCTAATTAAGTTGTAATAACCTTTAAAAGTTATGTTGGATTTACTCCTTGTAATTAAGTCACAGTAACACAAACACATTATGTCGATCCAGCATATTTATAATGTGTTACTTTGTTTAATTAATTTAATTTAATTACAAGGTTATATCAACTTAATTAGAAAGGGTTGATCCATGTTAGTTCAACATGTTTGATTTAAGTGTGGATGACCTAATTTAATTGAGTAGGTACAACAATATTTAAAATTATGTTATAATATGCTAATTTAGCAAAACAAATGTTGCTGAGTGACAAATGTAAATATGCTGGATCAACATTTAATATATATAATTTAATATTTAAAATGATGTTATTGTATAATATTAATAATATTTTATATCTATATAATATCATCCAAACTTAAATAAAACACATTGAACTAACATGTAAAATTTATGATGGATTAACCCTTTCTAATTAAGTTGAAATAACCTTTCAAAGTTATGTTGGATTTACTCCTTTTAATTAAGTTACAATAACACAAACACATTATGTTGATCAAGCATATTTATAGTTATGTCACTCAACAATTTTTTTTGCTAAATTAGCATATTATAACTATATAATAATAATTTTAAATATAGATGTACCTACCCAAATAAATTAGGTCACCCACACTTAAATCAAACATGGATTAACCCTTTCTAATTAAGTTGAAATAACCTTTAAAAGTTATGTTGGATTTACTCCTTGTAATTAAGTCACAGTAACACAAACACATTATGTTGATCCAGCATATTTATATTTACGACAAATGAAAATAAAACAAGACCAAACTGACTCAAATCAGGAAAATAAGACAAATAAACTTAATTGTCTGCGATGATTAATTCGATAAGAGTTCAACGATCAGTTATTTGTACATAAAATCATAGAAATCACACTAAGAATCATTACATAACATGAATTTATTATATATTATAGTGTTTTTATGCTTTATTTAGTGTTGTAGCTGGGGTTTTCTTATATAACAATGCTAATCCGCTATCAGGTTGTTTTGTTCTTATTTACCAGGTTAAATAAAGGTTAAATAAAATGCCAGTATATTCTATATTTTATATGTATAGTGTTGACCTCCATATTTTATAAATCCTGGCTCCATGTCGGCATTAAAGGACGGTTCCAACCCTTAAGATTCTATATTTGTAAGAGCATCTTCACAAATCCCCACATGGAACCGGTGGTCTGAAGGGATGAAGAAAAAGGACGAAAGAGGAGCGAGAATGATGAAATATGATTTAAAAAAAGGAAAATAAACACCACACACACACACACACACACACACACACACACACACACACACAGCTTAGCTGAGTCACTCTCTGCAGAGCCGCCACCTCTGGTTTCCCCTTCATTCACTTCACAGCGGCGTCTCTGATAAATAATCACGGTCGCAGCCGCTACCGACGGCTAAATCAGCCAAAACCAACACAGATACCGGTAACACGCTGGTGTGATGCTGGATTTATGACCTCTATCCCAGGATTGGTACATTGACTTTAACAAAAAAAGGTGGAGTGTGTTTAATTTTCTTACAGTACCCTTCAAAAGTCTAGAGTTACTTAGAAATTTCCTTATTTTTTAAAGAAAGTCACTGTTTTTTCCAATGAGGATAACTTCTAAACTAATCAGAAATACACTCTCTATACACTCTATATATTAATAATGTAGTAAATGACTATTTTAGCTGTAAATGTGCAGTATCTGAAGATATAGAGGTCTTTTAAACAGGGGAAGCTCATTTTTGGCCTCGCTAGCTTGCTGGTTGCAGACAGTAAGAGCAAAGAAACATAAATCAGTCTCCAAACACCAGAACAGTCTCTAATAACTAAAATAAAACTAAACACTTTGTGTTTTAAGCGTTTTACCAACAAAATGTGTTCACCACAGGAAGTAAACCATTGTTTTCCATTGTTTTCTTTACTTTTGCATCCAAAATACTTCTCATATTACACATTCAGTTCTTATTTCCTTTAAAAACCCACCTGTAAATGTTGTTTTTTAAATAAAAATGGGTGTAATGTGCTGTTAAAATCTTGTTATGGGGAAAACAATTACATTTTAAGACTTGATTCCCATTTATTTGGATTCTTTGACTTTAATAATGTTCAGTTATACACCAACTTTGGTAATTTTGAAGAATTCAAGGATCCTTTATTGTCATTCAGCACATGAACACATGATGAATGAAATTTGATTCCCTGTCAAATAAGTATCTGATCACTTGAGTCAAACTATTTTAATATTTGGTAGAGACGCCTTTGTTAACAGCTACAGAGGTCAAACGGTTCCTGTAGTTCCAGGTTTGCACCACTACAGCAGGGATTTTACTCCACTCCTCCTACAGATCTTCTCTAAATCTATCAGGTTTCAGGACTGAGCAACAGGAGTTTCAGCTCCTTCCAATGATTTTCTCTTGGATTTAGGTCTGGAGACTGGCGAGGCCACTCCAGAACCTTGATATGCATCTTATGGAGCCACTCCTTGGTTTTCCTGGTTCGGGTCATTGTTGGAAGACCCAGTCACGACCCATCTTCAACGCTCAGACTGAGGGAAGGAGGTTTTTGCCCCGTTCGTCTTCTCCTGAATACAGTCAGTCGTCCTGTCCCTGTGATGATGCTTCCACCTCCATACTTCACTGTAGCCATGGTGTTCTTAGGATGATACGACCAAAGGAGTTGAGACCAAAAAGTTCTATTTTGGTCTCATCTGACCATGACTCTGTCCCACGACTCCTCTGGATCATCCAGATGGTCATTGGCCAACTTCAGACAGGTCTTGACCTCAGTGTTTTACTGATAGTCGCCTTGGAAACGGTGGTCCCAGCTCTTTTCAGGTCATTGACCAGCTCCTCCCGTGTCGTCCTGGGCTGATCCTTCACCCTTAACATCACTGATACCCTACTAGTGAGATCCAGCCCGAGGGACATTCATCATTCAATTGCTCCAACAGTTGTTCTTTTCTCACCAAGCTGCTTGGCCCCGTAGCACTTTCCAGCTTTCTTTCTAAACTTTTGACTGATTGTGGGGTGAACAGGTGCCTTCATGAAAGCTAATGACCTAATTTAGAATCATGAGCAGAATGGAGTCGGGCTATTTAAAAGCAGCATAGCAGGTCTTTGTGCTTTTTCTAAGTGGGAGAACTTGCAAAATCAAAAGGTGATCAAATACTTATTGACCTCAGTGTATATGAATAGATTAAAGACGAGAAATAAGAAGAAAAAATGGGCTTCAGTGTGTTTAAAAAAAGAAATGTCTCTTTGGATGAATTCATTACTATTTATGGACCTTTTGTGTCAGAACTTGCAGTAAAACATCCCTTAACTCCTTCTATTCCCACTATTGACTTCGTTTTTTGCAATTTATCCGGTCGAGGTCGTGCAAATCAAACAGAAAGCAGCGGCTCATTCAATCTATTCAGAACACACAATATCTACATGCTATAAAAGACCCAAAGCTTTGATCCTCACAGACACAAATAATTGCCTTTCTGTTCGTTTGAACGGCGTCGGGGTTCTAACGAATCGCCCGAAATCACAGCTTCACCCTCGGTGTCGGTGCAGGAGCTGCAGTGCTGCAGCAGCATTAATGAGGATGAATTTATGTCATCGCCGTCCCTTAAAAAAAAAAATCCATAGTGCGACGAGGCAGTCGGTGTGATTCTCAGCCAGGTTTGGTGCCGTGATGCAGCAGAATCCATCACACAGGCACGAAAAAAAAAGCAATTTAAAAAGGCTGTGACTGTTCAAATGGCCTCTGAGGTTTATTGAGCCCCAGAGATAAAGTAAAGATAGATTAAGGACCAAAAACAGCCAAACTCCTGCTGTGAGACGTGTATCAATCAACATTCCTCATTAATAACAATAAAAACATCACCTAAACACTGAATCAATGAAATGAAGGTGTTTTCTTGGAGGGAAAAGGCAGAAAAGAAAAATGCACGAAAGCTTTTGATGCAAATTATCAGGGAACAATAATGTGTTGTCATCTTTCAAATCTCTAAAAGCTATTGTTAGTGTTGGAATTGCTTCCGCTGACATTTTGAACAGTTAAACTTGAGAGGGAAGTGATAAAAGTGGCAAAACCAAAGAAAAAAAGTCTAATATGCAGCTGTTCATTCAAACTAATAAGTGCATTTGATTAAGAAACTCATTCTCTTTGCATTTAGAGACATCAAGTTTGATCTATATTCAACTAAATTTAGATTTCTCTCAAGTTATAAATATTTTTTGCACATAATATTTTTAGTTTCTAGTTGGATTTCATCCAAAAATAAATGTAAGGAGCAAAGAATTTGCTGGCAATTAAAGTTTTAGTAAAAGCCTAATTTTAACTGACTAGCTAGCCACCTTAAATGGGGTGATAGCTAGCAGCAGCTAGCTAGCTAACTAGCAGTAGCTGGCTAGCTAACATTTACCACTAACTTTATTTATATATATATATATATAATAATACATTTATTTATAACATACTTTTATAAGTATCTTAAGACAGCCAGAAGACATTGCTAGTCAAATTGAGCTAGCATAGAGAGCTAACATTGGAGACGTTAGCTAACGGTTGATAAGTCAATCATAGTAAAATAAAATATGTATAATATAGTAAATTAATAAACTGGTGTCAATGTAAACATCGATCCAGTTAAAAGTGGTTTAATTTAAATGTATTAGTTTGGTTCAATAACTAAAATGTTAAGAAAATCATTTGGAAAACAAAAGGTTAAGTGTTGTTTAAAATAACATAAAATAATAAGGTCATATGAATTCTGTAAAATCAAATATTTCATTGATATCTGGACATTGTTCTTGTTATTTTAGTTTGAGCAGCGTTTTACCTTTTTCAGTAAAGATATTCCTATTCTGCACCAACTTTGATGGGTTGAACAGTTTATTCCACCATCAGCTGTGTCCATGATGTCAGGAAGTGAAGGTAATAACAGCCCTGGATGAAAATGGCCCCATTTGCTTCCTCTGCTGTGGGGGTGTTTGATTTCATTATCTACACGTAGGCGTGTAGAAAAACAGCTGGATTTTACAAGGACGGAACGGCCAAAACATCGGATTTAACAGCAACAATCAAATAAACGGCAATAACGTCAGCGTGAAGGTGCTGCTAGGATGAATCTTCCTGCCATGACAGTAGAAAACGCTCCTGCTGTGAAGAAAATACCGATTCTAAAAGGTGAATGCTTCAAACACTCATCGATAATCCAGCAGAAGTCAAACTTTATTTAGTTTATGGGCGGCTTTCAGCGCAATTTGATCTTAAGTGGGCGATACCGGTAGAAATAAATAATATTTATGCAAGGAAATACATTATATTTGTACACAATTAACCTTCAATTAACAAAACAGGAGAGTTGACATAAGAAAATATCTTGTTTTTGGTACAATTTTAAGTAGGATTATCTTGAAATATCTGATTCCATTGGTTCTTCTGTTTGGTCACTTTTCCTGAAATAAGATTAAATAATCTGACTTTTTATCTTAATGTTGTCTTTTTATTTCATATTTTGGACTTTTTATCTCATAATTCTGACTTTTTAGCTCATATTTTGGAAAAAAAAAATATTGAAATAAGTAAAATTATCTTATTTCTGTGGCTCTGCTCTTATTGTCTGCAACGAGCAAGCTAGCGAGGCCAAAAATGAGATTTAACTCTTTATTGTGTTTTTGGTGCAATATTGAGCAGGATGATCTTGAATATCTGATTCCATTTTGCTTATTTCAAGTTTTTTTTTTCTTGAGTTTGGTCAATTTAGTCTAATTTTCCTAAAATAAGATTAAATTGTTTGACTTTTTATCTAAATGTTGTCTTTTTATTTCATAATTCTGAGTTTTTAGCTCATACTTACAAACTATTTACAAATAAAAACTATAATGAAAGGTTCTCACTGACTTTACATTTCTGTGAACTGGTTCATTTTTTGTCATATTTTGTTCATCCAGTCATCCAGATTGGACCAGATTGGACCCTTTAACAGGCCTGTTTTGGGCCCCGAGCCACATGTTTGACACCCGTCATCTATGTCATCAAGATCAAGATTAGCACCACCATTCAGTGTCTGACCAGATAAAAATGAAACATGGTCACAGGCTCCTTCTGTTCCAGAGTTGATGGTGTTAAATTATGGCCAGAAAAGTGTTTTTGCAGAACATCAGGATGTCACGGTAACGCCGACCTTTGACCTTTGAAGGCATAAAACGTCATCACTTCATTTCATCCTATTATACGTCTGTGTCAAACCGTCACACGTGGTTTGTGAGGTCATAAAAGGCATTGACCCTTGACCTTTGACCACCAAATTCTAATTCAGTCATCATGGAGTACAAGCGGAGGTCTGTGTCAGTCCCTCCTGCCGTTCTTCAGATATCGCGGTTACAAATAGACGGGAGAGATGTGAGGTCGTAGCGGGCTTGACCTTTAACCTTTGACCACAGAAACTACTCAGTTCATCCTTGAGTTGAAATAGACGGTTGTATATTTGAATATATATATATGAAATATCTATATATATGAAATATCCATTTAAGGGTCATTTTGAAGAGATAAATTCTTGGGATTAAATCAACAGAAAGAAGAGTTTCTAGTTTTACATTAAAAAAATAATTAGTTTAAAACAAACACTTGAACCTTGAGAAACTAGAAAAACTCCATATTTTCTCAATGACAGACATTTTCAAGCAGAATATCAACTTTAAACACAGTTTAATAGTTTAATAAAATGGGTATTAAAGACTACTTTATCTACTTCCTAACAAATTTTGTCAGTAAACCAGTAAAATCCAGTGGTTTAGTTTTAGTTATTAGAGAATGTTCTGGTGTTTAAAGACCGATTTCTGTGGCTCTGCTCTTACTGTCTGCAACCAGCAAGCTAGCGAGGCCAAAAATAAGCTTCCCCTCCTTAAAAGACCAGCAGCCACCACTGGTTTGGAGTTAAAAGTGTTAAAGGCAGGATTCCTTTATATAACACTGGAGTAATAGTTCTATCTATAGACATTTCACAATTGCAGCTAGAATAGTCATTTTCCATATTAGCAATGTATAGAATGTGTTTATGATTAGTTTAAAGTTATCTTCATTGAAAAAAAAAGTAAGGAAATTTCTAAGTGACCCCAGACATTTGAATGGTAGTGTACTTCCTGTGATGAACAAAATCAGTAAAACAAAGTGTTCAGTTTAGTTTTAGTTATTACAATATTCTGGTGTTTGGAGACTGATTTCTGTTTCTTTGCTCTAACTGTCTGCAACCAGCAAGCTAGCGAGGCCAAAAATGAGCTTCCCCTGTTTAAAAGACCTCTACATCTACAGATACTGCACATTTACAGCTGGAATAGTCATTTACCACATTATCAATGTATAGAGTGTATTTCTGATTAGTTTAGAAGTTATCCTCATTGGGGAAAAACAGTGACTTTCTTTAAAAAATAAGGAAATTTCTAAGTAACCCTAGACTTTTGAAGGGTACTGTAAGAAAATTAAAGTTATCTTCATTGAAAAAACAAGTTCTTTTCTTTTGAAAGTAAGAAAATTTCTAAGTGACCCCAAACTTTGTCCTTCCTGTGATGAACAAAATCAGTAAAACAAAGTGTTCAGTTTAGTTTTAGTTATTAGAGACTATTCTAGTGTTTGGAGACTGATTTCTGTTTCTTTGCTCTTACTGTCTGCAACCAGCAAGCTAGCGAGGCCAAAAACGAGCTTCCCCTCCTTAAAAGACCAGCAGCTACCACCAATTTGGAGGTAGAAGCATTAAAGGCAGGATTCCTTCATATAGACGCTACATGCTTCATGCTACAGGCAGAAAAACCTGCCGTGTCTTCGTGTGACTGTCATATATATCGGGAACACGCTACATGAGTCAACGCTGCGGCAGTTGGTTGGCAGACTTCTACACCAGACGACGCTGAAACGTCGTCTTCAGATTTTCCAACACGAGCAGCAGCAGCAGCACAGATGGTCGTCCCGTCTCCTCGCTCATCACAGATTCTCTCGCATATTTGTCCCCTGTTTTTTTGAGCAGAAATGTTTTTTTCATCATCCCCCGACTGAAAATTACAAGCCGGAGGCAAACAGGATTCTGTCTGCAGCGTCTGGTTGAGTGGTTTGTGATGATGGATGAAGTCAGAGAGGAGCAGATAAAACCCTCTGGGACACAGTTATGGGATAAAAACGACAGTAAAACAGCAAACAAGGCTGTAATTAAAAGCTCATCTTGGGTTTTTTTGTCTCCCTGGTGCCAGGAAGAGGATTCAGACGATATTTTCCATCGATTCACAGCAGATAAGAAGAAGAAGTCGCTGTTCCTTGTTGTTCAGATCGATTGATTCTGTGGTTCAATGTTTTTCTGATATTTCGAATAACGATTCGACCTTTTTCCTGCGTCAATACTCAACAATAAACAGCCTGTTTGAATAAAAACTGTCAAGGGTTTTTTCCTCATTTGGGTCAATTTAAGAAAACAAGAGGAACATTTTCTTAAAAAGATAAATTTGACTAAAATCAAGAAAATAAATAAGATAATTCTAAATAATATTTGACAAATGATACCAAAAGATTTCAGCATTTCCAGTGGATCATGACCCTCTTAAAATATTTATAAAATATTGATTATCATTAAATTATTAATGGATCTGATTAAGGTTCTCAACTAAACTTTATTTATATCACACTTTTAATCTCATGTAATTTAAGTTTTATCTCATAATTTTGACGTTTTATGTTAAATTCTTCACTTTATCTCATATTTCTGACCTTTTAATCTCATTTTATGGACTTTTTATCTCATATTTCTGACTTTTTACCTAATTCTCTGACTTTTTATCTCACATTTGACTATTTAATCTCATGTATTTGAAGTTTTAGCTCATAATTTTGACTGTAAATCTTATTTTTTTTACTTTTATCTCATATTTATGATGTTTTATCTCATAATTTAGATATTTAACCTCATATTTCTGTCTTTTAATCTCATATTTCTGGATTTTTAGCTCATGTTTGACGATTTAATCTCATGTATTTAAAGTTTTATATCATAATATTGATTTTTAATCTTACATTTTTTACTTTATCTCATATTTCTGACTTTTTCCTCTCATTTTTATAACAGAACATGAAGAACATATTGTGATAGATGTTTATTATAAAGGAGCCAATTAAATAATCAAATGTACATTAAATATGTAAATAGTCTCTACTACTGATATTCTATTAAACTATTGTCTTATTGTATTGATGATGTGGATATTGATGATATATATTGATGCTGGAACAGTAACATTGGGTTTTACTACAGATAAAATAGTTTATTTAGTGGAGCTGAGGTTTAATACTGGGATTAATGTGATGAACCTGGATCATGTGAACTGACGACGGTAAATGTGCAAAACACAGGAAATGTGCAATTTAGTACTTATAAATATATTACTACTCTTAACTTGTTGTACTTTATAAGTGTATTTGGTGCAGACACCAAGGAGCAGCACCTCTGATCTCAATAAAGGTTATTTTGAATTCACCTCCGATGGAAACGGCCTCAGTTCCATCCCTCTCAGCAGTCGCTGCATGTCGATGAGCTAAAGGTGTGAGGAGTCGTCGTTCCAGAGTCTGTTGCTGTTGTTGTTGTTGGTTTTTGTTCCCGGACCAGACTAATCGCTGGGATTCTGCTGGCAGATGGCGAGTCCTGGCAGCCGGCGCCGCGGTGCCGTACGCGGCCCGTCAGCCGGCTACAAGGACGGGTTTTAAAGCGCCGGGTCGGCATCACCTCGGCCAAGAACACGGTGATTAATGGAAGCCAAAGGCAGCAGCAGCTCATTCATCCTGGGCCTCGGGCGACTTTTCTAGGGCAGCGGTTGTAAAAGTGGAGTCTCGACGAAATGAGGAATGGGCCTCGTTGTCCCTGTGATATATCGTTTTAATATAAAACGGCATAAACGGACACAGTCGAGGGGTATAACACGAGTTTAGCGCTAAGATACGAAGATGTCCAGAAATGTTCCAGTAAAGGAGTTAATAGACGTTTTAATGTCTCCTTTGGTGTGAAAGTACTTAATAAATTCATCCAAAACAACTCACTGAGTCCATAAATTAGCTTCTTCTGTGACTATAATAATAAAGTTGGTGACTGAACATTATTAAGGTCAAAGAATCCAAATAAACAGGAATCAAGTCTAAAAATTCAGTTTCTTTATCCATAAAAAAAAGATTTTAGCAGCAAATTATGCACATTTTTATTTAGAAAAGCAACTTTGCAAAAGCAGGTTTTAAATGTTTAACTTTAGCACATAATTTGTCTCAGAGGGCACTTTAGCATTCATTTTGGCTCCTAAAGGATATTTCTGTTCTGAAAACACACTTTGGCATGCATTTTGGTTTCGAAAAAACCTTTAAGCACATATTTTTGTTCCTAGAGGGCACTTTAGCACACGTTTTGGCTTCTAGCGGGCACTTTAGCATTCATTTCGGCTCCCAAGAGGGCATTTTAGCACACATTTTGGCTTCTAGCGGGCACTTCAGCACATATTTCTGTTCCTAGAGGGCACTCTAGCACACATTTTGTCTCCTAAAGGATACTTTAGGTGGTCCGAAAACACACTTTAGCATATATTTTGGTTCCTAGAGGGCACTTTATCACACATTTGGGCTCAGAGGGGGCACTTTAGCACATATGTTGGCTCCTGAAGGATAATTTAGCACACATTTTGGCTTCTAAAGGATACTATAGCAGACATTTACCTTCTTAGAGGGCACTTCAGCATACATTCTGGCTCCCAAGAGGGCCCTGTAGCACATGTTTTGGATCCTAAAGGGCACTTTAGCATACATTGTGGTTTTGAAAAAACCTTTAAGCACATATTTCTGTTCCTAGAGGGCACTTTAGCAGACATTTTGGCTCTTTTGCATATGTAAAATCTTAAAAATGGTTAAAAAATAAAATACACCACGGAGAAATATCATAACTAATTCACTAGAATTCGAAAGAATTCTTAAAATGACGTTGTGTTACTTTTTTTTTAAACCATCAACAAGCGAAAAACGACGATTCAACAATTCAACAACGATCAAACAGGCAGAGAAGATGCTGCTGAGAGGAGGAGTGTGTGTGTGTGTGTGTGTGTGTGTGTGTGTGTGTGTGTGTGTGTGTGTGTGTGTGTGTGTGTGTGTGTGTGTTAATACCTTTGTAGGATACGAGTCTGTGTTTGAATTAGGTTCCAATTAATTTCCAATTAACTTCCTTGATTTATATCAGCGTGTTGGAAAATTAATTTTCCTCTCGACTGACAGCATAAAATATATATATATATATATATAATAATAATATATATATATATATATATATATATATATATATATATATATATATATATATACAGTATATATTACTTGATTTTAGTCAATTTAATCTTAATATAAGACCAAATTGACCCAAATCAAGAGGCATCATATCAAATGTCCATCAGCAATAGGGATATCCTGGTCATGTGACCTCATAAATTGTCCTTCAAAATAAAAGCCCCCTTTTCATGCCTAACTGTAAAAACATTTAGAAGTTTTTGTTTCTTGATTTGGGATTAATTTGACTAAAATAAAGAAATAAATAACTAAAATGACTTTGACATTTATATTAACTATTACCATTAAACTATTAAACTACTATAAAATATGAATGTAATATTCTAATATTGCTGCAGAATCCTTTAAAACAGTGGAAATATCTTGTTTCTGGTCCAATTAATCCAATATTAAGTAGAATTATCTCATCCCACTGACACATCATTTAGTTTATTTCAAGTGTTTTTATTGATTTTAGTCAATTTCATACATTTGAAGAAGAAAATGTTCCTAAAACAAAACCAAATTGACCCAAATCAGAACTTGATTATTATTATATTATGTGATTATTAACTATCATGGTTACTATTAAGTTATTTCTAAGTGCCCTTTTTCCTGATTTGAGATCATTCTACTTAATATTTAACTATTTGGACCAAAAAACAAGATATTTTAACTCTTAACACATGAAAGTGTTTCTTATTTTAGCAGATAATAGATTATATTATATTAATTAAGTATAATATATATAAGAATATATAAAAATGGATCAAATCAGGTGAAATCAGATGAATTATCACTATTATCTCTGTTATAATTAAGGTTTTCAACCTGATTTTCTCTTGATTTTCCTGATATGGGTCAATATTTATTAATATTTTCTTAGAAAAAAGATAAAAACTTGAAATAAGTTAAATTATCACCAGTGGAATATTATTATATGAGATAATTCTATTAAATATTGGACTAATTGGACCAAAAAACAAGACAATTTCACCTGTTTTCATCACAGTTTCAGTTTAAATCGATGCCACTTTTGGAGAATTTGACCAGGAACATAATCACTGAACACACACACACACACACACACACACACACACACACACACACACACACACACACACACACACACACACACGCACACACACACACACACACACACACACACACACACACACACACACACACACCAGATAAACCCCATGGTTCCTGCTCCCGTCGTTTCCATGGAGACCGAGTGGTAGCTCGTCTCCGTGGACAGAATAAAAAAAGGAGACAGTTCCACCCCTGGCATTTTCACATCATAACACACACACACACACACACACACACACACACACACACACACACACACACACACACACACACCCTGACAGAGAGTCAGTGTTTGAACATGTCTGTGGTGATAGTGACTCCACATACATGACCGTTCATGACCAGCCGTGTCCAATTTTATGCCTCATTACCCCCTTTACACACACACACACACACACACACACACACACACACACACACACACACACACACACACACACACACACACACACACACACACACACACACACACACACACACACACACACACACACAGCCAAATACATTCAGATAAACAGCTAAACATGGTGATCAACCTCTATTGCATGAAACATATCACCTAGAACATATTTTATTACTTAAATAATAGATATATTTAAGAAATATGTAAGAAACAGTGCATTAGGTTGTTTGCACTTTCCAGTTTTCTATTTTTTATTGAATTAAATGTTATAAAATACATAAATAATGTGTATTTAGCCCATATAGTCAGTTAATTCAGTTAATTAAATTCCAAAATTCAGAATAAAAGACAATATTTGGTTATAAGAGAGATAAGATCTGCATCAGCAATAGGGATATCCTGTGAGAAATTGTATGCCCTTCAAAATAAAAGCCCCCTTTTCACGTCTAACTGTAAAAACTGTTTTTTTTTCTTGATTTGGGTCAATTTAGTCAAGTTTTAAGAAAACAGGATGAATATTTCCTTAAAAAACAGATTAAATTGACTAAATTAAAGAAAGTAAATGACATTAAATGAGTTTCTAAGGAAAAAAGATAAAAATACACACAATAAAACATCTCACACACACACACACACATACACACACACACAATTATATAGATTATATATATTATATAGTAGAATTATATACATTATATATATTATATAGTAGAATTATATAGATTATATATATTATATAGTAGAATTATATACATTATATATATTATATAGTAGAATTATATACATTATATATATTATATAGTAGAATTATATACATTATATATATTATATAGTAGTATTATATACATTATATATATTATACAGTAGAATTATATACATTATATATATTATATAGTAGAATTATATAGATTATATATATTATATAGTAGTATTATATACATTATATATATTATACAGTAGAATTATATACATTATATATATTATATAGTAGAATTATATACATTATATATATTATACAGTAGAATTATATACATTATATATATTATATAGTAGTATTATATACATTATATATATTATATAGTAGAATTATATACATTACATATATTATATAGACTTAACTAGACTTAATGAGAGTTAACTAGACTTAACGAGACTTAACGAGACTTAACGAGAGCTAACGAGACTTAAGAGTTAACGAGTGATAACTGGAGTTCACAAGAGTTAACGAGACTTAACGAGAGATAACTGGAGTTAACAAGAGTTAACGAGACTTAACGAGAGATAACTGGAGTTAACAAGAGTTAACGAGACTTAACGAGACTTAAGCGCTAACGAGACTTAAGAGTTAACGAGCGATAACTGGAGGTAACAAGAGTTAACGAGACTTAATGAGAGTTAATTCGAGTGAACGAGACTTAACAAGAGATAACTGGAGTTAACAAGACTTAACAAGAGTTAACGAGAGATAAGAGTTAACGAGACTTAACAATAGATAACGAGAGATAAGAGTTAACGAGCGTTAACCTCTAACGGCTTAATTAATACAACCTGCTGTTGCCAGGAAAAATTCACCTCAGAACGACAAAATCATGTAAGAAAAACCATCATAATCATCATTATTATTATCAGAATGTCATATAATAAGGAAGAGAATGAAAAAAGACAAGAAAAAAAAAAGAAAATCAATCAATTAATCAATAGATTAGTGTGAAGAGTTATATCTCTGAAGCAGAGGGTTAACACACAACAACAGTTGTTTGTGACGTTCTGCAGCTTCTTCACGTGTTTTTCTCTCCTCGTTTCTGCTCCTTCGCTGTTTTTTTGCAGCAGAAGTCGAGGAGAAAACAGGCGTGACGACATGTGACAGAGGTCGCACGGCAGATCGGTGCAAACAGCAGGAGGCTGAGTCACAGAAAATATCACATCATGCTGCAACGATGGAGGAAGAATCCTGCTTCTGATGCTATTTAACCGCTGAAAGCACCAGTTTATTCACTTTTCCTGCTCTACAGCAACTTATGCTGCTGTTATAGAGAAAACTGAGTTAGAATAGTGAACAGAAATACTAAATACTACTAATAAATACTTGTAAATACTACTAAATGCTTCTTAAAAGTAGTATTTTATGCAGTATTAGTACCCAATCTGCTGCTATAAATAAAAATACTTTATTTAAAACTTAAAACACGACAAAACTGACACAAATCAGAAAAAGACTGAAATAATCTAAATTATCTGCAACTAAAATTATTATTTAATTATTAATTATTATTATTATTCTGCCTGTTTAACCATTTAAACCCAATGTTTCCTTGAAATAGAGGCTTTAAAATTAATTTAACTTTAAAAACCTGAATTATAATTATACTATAGTCAAAGGATTTAAACCCAGTTTATTAACTAGTTAATTAAATCCCCATTAATTAACTAATTAATTAAAGACATTATGTCTCTAACCTTTAAGATGTTTTCATTATTAGTTTATTTATCAGTTTTCCTGCTCTAAATGATAATAAATCTGGAATATTTATCATTTAATGTAATATAATTATATATTTTTGAGCTTTAATCTTATTTTTTTTCTTGAATTTGGTAAATTTATAATTATTTTATAGTTAAGTTAAAACAAAATCAGGAAGACGAATTGAAATAATCTAAATTATCTGCAATGATTAATCAGATCAGAGGTCAAAGGTCAATTATTAGTCCATAAAATCCTATAAATCCACTGAGGATCATTATAGAACATGTAGAATATATTGTGATAGATGTTTATTATAAAGGAGACAATTAAATAATCACACAAACAGATAAAATCTACATTAAATGGATAAAATACTTGATTTTTTAGGTTTTTACTGGGATTTATGAAGGAAACTCGAAGCTGAACCTGGATCAGAGTTTTATTTTTAGTATTTAACAGGTTAACGTGACGTTTCCTTCTTCTTCGTGTGTTTTTGTGGAGTCGAGTGAATAATAGATGCGTTTCAGAGGGAAATAAAAAGCCTGTGTTTCTTTGAATTAGTGATGATGGGACTCAGCAACAAGAAGCAGAAGAAAAAGAAAATATAACGAGAAGAGGAGAAAAGATTTGATTGTCGTGGTTAAACCGCGGTGGAGTAAACAGCTACTGTTAGCTTAGCCTTCAAGCTAATGAAGCTAATTATCAAAGATGTAAACAAACAAACGTGTTGTTACATTATTTTCATATAAGGAACATGTGAAACACTAATAGCAGCGTTTTAAAGCAGCTATGCTATCATTATGCTATTATGCTATTATTAGGCTAATGTATATATACATGAAAATGGCATTTTAGTGCATGTTCAGACATTTAAAAGGGCATTTTAGTGCACAATTAGACATTATTTGGGTGTTAAGTGGCCTTTTGGACATTTAAACAGCAATTTAGTGCAAGTTTAAATATTTAAAAAGGCATTTTAGTGCATATTTAAACATTTAAAAGGGCACTTTAGTGCACAATTAGTTATTTAAAAGGGCACTTTAGTGCATATTTAGACATAAAAGGGCACTTTAGACATTAAATGGGTAGTTTAGACATTTAGTGCACATTCACACTATAATTCTCCTATAATTCTACTATAATTCGATTATAATTACACTATAATTGCAGTATAATTCCCCTATAATTCCGGTATAATTCTCCTATAATTCTACTATAATTCCCCTATAATTCCACTATAATTCCCCTATAATTCTACTATAATTCGACTATAATTCCGGTATAATTCTACTATAATTCCCCTATAATTCTACTATAATTCCCCTATAATTCCACTATAATTCCCCTATAATTCTACTATAATTCCACTATAATTCTACTATAATTCCACTATAATTCCCCTATAATTCTACTATAATTCGATTATAATTACACTATAATTGCAGTATAATTCCACTATAATTCCCCTATAATTCTACTATAATTCGACTATAATTCCGGTATAATTCTACTATAATTCCACTATAATTCTACTATAATTCCACTATAATTCTCCTATAATTCTACTATAATTCGATTATAATTACACTATAATTGCAGTATAATTCCCCTATAATTCCAGTATAATTCCCCTATAATTCCAGTATAATTCCACTATAATTCCCCTATAATTCCAGTATAATTCCAGTCTAATTCCCCTATAATTCCCCTATAATTCTCCTATAATTCCCCTATAATTCTACTATAATTCCCCTATAATTCTATTATAATTCCAGTATAATTCCAGTATAATTCCCCTATAATTCCCCTATAATTCCAGTATAATTCCAGTCTAATTCCCCTATAATTCTACTATAATTCCCCTATAATTCTACTATAATTCCCCTATATTTCTATTATAATTCCAGTATAATTCCAGTATAATTCCCCTATAATTCTATTATAATTCCAGTATAATTCCAGTATAATTCCCCTATAATTCCCCTATAATTCCAGTATAATTCCCCTATAATTCCCCTATAATTCTCCTATAATTCCCCTATAATTCCAGTCTAATTCCAGTCTAATTCCAGTATAATTCCAGTATAATTCCAGTCTAATTCCCCTATAATTCCCCTATAATTCCAGTCTAATTCCAGTCTAATTCCAGTCTAATTCCCTCCGTCTCAGGCGTAGTGTTGTATTGAATAAAGGAAGAACACCAAGTGTGTCCCTGGTTGTTTCTACTGTCGATGAACCAGATCAGAGAACGTGTGAATTACTGTGTCACGCTGTTATTATTAGAAACTCTGATATTATCCATGGAGATAAATGAAGCATTTACTCTGCAGAGGAACCAGGGAATGAATGTGAATGGGATCATTGTAGAATATCAGTAAATATCAGTAATTATTAGTAGAATTATGGCTGAAGACTTGAAACCTTTAAAAATTAAGTGATGACACGTTTAATAGATCCTGGAACTTTATTTCTGTAGATTTGGCTGCATATTTTTCCAAATTTGGATTTTATTTTATTAATTATTAAATTATTAAATATTTATTTTAAATAATTTTATAATTATTTTTATTTAATTATTTATTTTTCATAATTATCATTTTCCCCATTTTTTATTTTTTATTTATTATTATTTTTATTTATATTATTATTTATTATTTATATTATATTTATTATGATTTTTTACTTTTTGACTTCTAAATTTTACATTTTTAATATAAATATTTTTACATTTTTTCATAGTTTTAAATATATTTTATTATTATTTATTTCTTAATCATGACATTAGTTGATATGAATTTTTTAATTCAATAATTTTTATAATTTTGTAATTTCAAGATTTTTTCTAGATTTTGGTTTAATTTTGATTTAGGACTAATATTTAGACTAAATTACTATAAAACATTAAAACAATTAAAAAAATTAAAAAAATTAAAAAAATTATTATTTTAAAAATTTAAATTATTTTTTTCTTTTAAGTATCCATTTTATTATTTTTTATTTATTATTTTATTATTTTATGATTTTGATTTTTTTACTTGTAAATTTTACATTTTTAATATAAATATTTTTACATTTTTTCATAGTTTTAAATATTTTTTCAGAATCTTTATTCAATTAAAATAATTTTTTTTAATTTTGTAATTTCAAGGTTATTTCTAGATTTTGGTTTAATTTTGTTTTAGGACTAATATTTAGACTAAATTAATATAAGAGAGAATCATGTCTCGAGCATGCATTTTCCATTTTTCATAATTTTATTTTCTCTTGATTTAAATATTTCACAATTTCACATTTATTTCTAAATTTTAATTTTGCATTTACACCTCAATATATAAAATCTAAAATAAATGTATGTGCAAAGGGAAAAAACAGGCAATAAATATGTTAATGGGTAATTATAGTGAAAATAAATGATTTTCCTTTATTCTAGGGGCCCCGTGACGGAGCCCTGGGGGACTCCACTTAGAGAACCACTGTTATAAGTGACAGTAAAATGCAGTAAAAGTGGTTAGAGCAGCTTTCTATTGTTTTATTTGCTCAACACCCAGTAATTTTCACCATAATAATCTATGTTTCGCTAGTTTTTAGCCGTTTTAGCTGCTCACATTCTACAGCTCGTTAGAGTCAGGCTAATGTTTGAGGAGCCTCCTCTCACAGTTTATGTGTCTATAAATCAACGTGACACTAACTAAACAAACGCTGCAGGAGAAGAAGCCTAATGAAGAGAAAATGGACTGATGGCAAACAGAGAAAGAAAGAAATAATAGAAACAGACGATTAATGTTGGACTTTAATGCGACTGCTGCAAAAACCTGCAGTAAAACCCAAAGTTACTGTTCCAGCATCAATATATATCATCAATATCCACATCATCAATACAATAAGACAATAGTTTAATAGAATATCAGTAGTAGAGACTATTTACATATTTAATTAGTGTGATTATTTAATTGGCTCCTTTATAATAAACATCTATCACAATATATTCTACATGTTCTATAATGATCCTCAGTGGATTTATAGGATTTTATGGACTAATAATTGACCTTTGAACTCTGATTTTAACATTATTAACTGTTATTTATTTTTTTTTATTTACTTTTTATTTTGCTGTAACTTTGTTCTTATTTTTTAATTTAAATGTCTGATTTTTAATGTTATTTATTTTACTTATTATTATTTTTCCTGTTCAATCAACTGTTTATAAATTCCTATGATTATTTTATGGACAATTAATTGACCTTTGAACTCACATTCTATTAATCATTGAACTTTGCATTGCAGATAATTTAAATTTATTTAATTTTTATTTTATTTCTTTACTGATCTGTCCTTGTGTTAAGTTTTTAATAAAGTATTTTATCTGTAGTAGTTTTTTTTTTAATATTCTAACTCTATTTTCTCTATAACAGCAACATAAATTGATTCTGACTCTTCTGTCGTCACCTTCATTGATTATTATTATTTTAAGGAATAAAAATATTAAAACTATTTTTTTAATAACTAATATTTGATGCAATAGAGGGTAAAAAGCCTAATTATAATTAAAATGTGTGTATTATAGTGCAGGTATGAAAAGACTGGACCCAAACAATTAAACCAGCTCTGAAACGGTTTAATAATAAATAATTATCTGAAAAAGGAGGTTCCTGTCAGGATGTGACAGCAGAGTGTGTGTGTGTGTGTGTGTGTGTGTGTGTGTGTGTGTGTGTGTGTGTGTGTGTGTGTGTGTGTGTGTGTGTGTGTGTGTGTGTGTGTGTGTGTGTGTGTGTGTGTGTCTGGATGAATCACCAGCTCATGGCACAATAACATTCTCTGTGCTGTTAATCTGATAAACAAGATGCTGGTGACATCATCACACGTCGCCACACATCATCATCTTCATCACCATCTTCATCATCATCATCATCATCATCATCATCATCACCATCTTCATCACCATCATCATCATCATCATCATCATCACCATCTTCATCATCACCATCATCATCACCATCATCATCACCTTCATCATCATCATCATCATCTTCATCTTCTTTAACTGATCATCTGATGTGTGTGTGTGTGTGTGTGTGTGTGTGTGTGTGCGTGTTTATCTATCTTGGTGTGAAAACTGGCCTGGAAATATTTTTCTATGTCTGTCATTTATAAAGCATGGTCCCCACAATGTAGGTATTTGACAGACGTACCCCACGGTGTCAGATAAATGTGTGTGTGAGAGTGTGT
This sequence comes from Lepturacanthus savala, assembly GCA_030544235.1. Classification (NCBI taxonomy): domain Eukaryota; kingdom Metazoa; phylum Chordata; class Actinopteri; order Scombriformes; family Trichiuridae; genus Lepturacanthus; species Lepturacanthus savala. The sequence continues at coordinate 29,096,148 of CM060481.1, forward strand.
GTGTGTGTGAGAGTGTGTGTATTTGAAAGATGCGAGTGTGTATTTGTGTGTATTTGTGTATTTGTATCTATCTTGGTGCGAACATTGGCATGAAAGACTTTTTGGAATTGAAACTATGTCTATCTCATTTAGAAAAAGAGGTCCCCATAATGTAGGTATTTGACAAATGGACCCCAAGTGTCAGATAAATGAATGTGTGTGTGTACGTTTATCTGTCTTGGTGCGAACATTGGCAAGAAAGACTTTTTGGAATTGAAACTATGTCGATCTCATGTAGAAGGAGAGGTCCCCACAATGTAGGTATTTGACAGACATACCCCACAATGTAAGATATATATGTGTGTGTGTGTGTGTGTGTGTGTGTGTGTGTGTGTGTGTGTGTGTGTGTGTGTATGTGTGTGTTCATTTATCTATCTTGGTGCAGACATTGACATGAAAGATTTTTTGGAGTTGAAACTATGTCGATCTCATTTTGAATGGGAGGTCCCCACAATGCAGGTATTTAACAAACAGACCCCACAGTGTCAGATAAATGCAAGTGTGTCTGTGTGTGTGTACATGTGTGTGTTCATCTATCTATCTTGGTGTGAACATTGGCCTAAAAGATTTTTTTGGAGTTGAAACTACATCTATCTCATGTGGAAAGGCTGGTCCCCACAATGTAGGAATTTGACAGATGGACCCCACGGTGTGAGATAAATGCAAGTATGTGTTCGTTTATGTATGTTGGTGCAGACATTGGTCTGAAAGACATTTTGGAGTTGAAACTACATCTAATCTCATGTGGAAAGTGTGGTCCCCACAATGCAGGTATTTGACAGATGGACCCCACGGTGTCAGATAGATGTGTGTGTGTGTGTGTGTCTCCTTGACTGCTCGTCACCGTGGGCCTGTGGGGAAACCACCACCCACACATACTCTGATATGCAATGAGAGCTGCAGTGTGTGTGTGTGTGTGTGTGTGTGTGTGTGTGTGTGTGTGTGTGTGTGTGTGTGTGTGCGCTGATGTGAATAAAATTGTCCCTGTGGAGCGGCTGAATGGTTTAGTGTTAGTTTGTGCTCAGGGATAAAAAGGATTTGTGTGTGTGTGTGTGTGTCTCCGTGTGTGTGTGTGTGTGTGTGTGTGTGTGTGTGTGTGTGTGTGTGTGTGTGTGTGTGTGTGTTAGACACAGTAAAACCAGGGAGATTACACGGGGGAGTGGAAATAATTGGAGTTTGTTCATGATGATTTTGACCATTTTATATAAAATATTCACATATTTCAACAGTAGATTTTATACATTAAGACAATTCTTCTATATTTAATGTTTAAAACTATAAATAATATATTATTAGGTAAATATTCACGTATAGGAAGAACAATTTTACTGTATTTTATTCACTAATCTGAAAAAATTTATGATGAAGTAACATAAACCTAAAATACCTAAAATAAAGTATAAAAATTATATTATTCATACTAAAATATTCAGTAATTAGTGAATTAACAGAAAGTTTCATTCATATTTTTGTAAATTTATTCACTTTTTAAGCAAAAATACAAACAATGATGTTTTCCAGCTGGAGAGAATAATATAAAATAATATATTTAAAATATTATTTCAGCTTATGTCATTAATAAATGTATGAAAATACCTTAATATCACATATTAATAATTTAATTTGTATACATTTTTATGCATATAATTGGATCATTTATTAAAAATATTCATTATATCGATAAATTATAAAAAATATAAAATTATAAAAAAGTATTTCCTTAGAATTAATGCAATTATGATATGAGAATTATAATAATAGCTTCATTTTATATTTATCTTCTTTTTATAACTGGTTTATTACACATCTAATTAAAACCAAGACAATAATAATAATAATAATAATAATAATAATTATCTAATTATAAAAAATAAATATAGTTAAATTAGTTTTAGTTTCCTTTGTCCTGGTTTATTTGTTGTTTCAGCTCAGAAAAACAAACAGGTTGAAGTTAATTGACTGTTAATTATAATTAATTGTTAATTAATTATACACGTTTTTAATTATAATTCGAGATTTTAGAGTTAAATTGATTGAAACACGAGTCAATCAAACTTTATTTATAAAACACTTTTCAAACATAAAATGTATATATATATATATATATATATATATATATATATATATATATATATATATATATATATATATATATATATATATATATATATATATATATATATATATATATATATAATACTGATTATTGATAATCTATAACTGATATTATACATTAATAGTGATTATTGATCATCTATAACTGATATTATACATTAATAGTGATTATTGATAATCTATAACTGATATTATACATTAATACTGATTATTGATCATCTATAACTGATATTATACATTAATAGTGATTATTGATCATCTATAACTGATATTATACATTAATAGTGATTATTGATCATCTATAACTGATATTATACATTAATAGTGATTATTGATCGTCTATAACTGATATTATACATTAATAGTGATTATTGATCATCTATAACTGATATTATACATTAATAGTGATTATTGATCGTCTATAACTGATATTATACATTAATAGTGATTATTGATCATCTATAACTGATATTATTATTATTATTATCTTTTCTTCACTGATTGGTTGGAGGTTAAATCATCTGGTGAATATCTTCAGTCTGTTTTCGTCCAATCAGACGAAGCAGCTCTGCTTCGTTTCTGCGTCTCTGCTCATCGTTTCCAGCAGAAACAAACAGATTTATTTCTTCCAGCGTGACAGACAGAATAATAACAGAGGAAGCTGCTCATTTAAAGCTCCTACTATTATAATGTTAATGAAAAGCATATAGAGCTTGTTGTAGCAGCTGGATTCACACGCGTGTAGAAGCAGTAATATGTAAATGACAGAATCTACAGTATGACCTCGTTCTCTACGTCCAAACTAAAACCCATTTCTTTCCTGCTGTTTCCTCGGTTCCGCCCTCGTTTGCAGCAGGTTTTTTTAATGGTCGCCTTCTTCTATTAGCGCCATAAATCCTGCAGAGAGCAGCGTCTGGTCTCTGCAGGTCAGACTCCTCGCCTGCTCCAGGATCTCGTGGGATCCGGCGATAAAGTAAATTATGTTCGGAGTCGAGCTCAAGTTCAATAACTTCGTATCTTGACTTTAACTAGTCCAGGGGTGTCAAACATACGGCCCCGGGGACCAGAACCGGCCAACTGGACCAGACATGGACCAGTTTCTGTTGCTACACGGAAATGTTGAGTTATTAAGAGTCGGTCAGGACTAAGAGATAAAATATTTACGCTTTTGATCAGTAAAACAGGAGAATACTGAACATTGATCAATGCACTGCAAAAAAATTAACCTTTAAAAATAAATATAAACCACTAACGGGTCAAATTGACCCTGCAGCCGTTCCAGATTCCATTCCATCATGATTCGTGCTATACTGAATAAAAAGAGACAACAACAAATCTATTCGCTGCAGCACAACAACCATTTGTTGCAGATTCACAGGCGAAGGATCAGAAATAGACGTCTCAGAGACGTTTTCACACGTAGATCACACCGAGGGAACGTAGATCACAACAAGGGAACGTAGATCACAACAAGTGAACGTAGATCACACCGAGGGAACGTAGATCACAACAAGTGAACGTAGATCACACCGAGGGAACGTAGATCACACCGAGGGAACGTGGATCACAACAAGTGAATGTAGATCACACCGAGGGAACGTAGATCACAACAAGTGAACGTAGATCACACCGAGGGAACGTAGATCACACCGAGGGAACGTGGATCACAACAAGTGAACGTAGATCACACCGAGGGAACGTAGATCACAACGAGGGAACATGGATCACAACGAGGGAACGTAGATCACACCGAGGGAACGTAGATCACACCGAGGGAACGTAGATCACAACGAGGGAACGTGGATCACAACAAGTGAACGTAGATCACACCGAGGGAACGTAGATCACACCGAGGGAACGTGGATCACAACAAGTGAATGTAGATCACACCGAGGGAACGTAGATCACACCGAGGGAACGTGGATCACAACAAGTGAACGTAGATCACACCGAGGGAACGTAGATCACAACGAGGGAACATGGATCACAACGAGGGAACGTAGATCACACCGAGGGAACGTAGATCACACCGAGGGAACGTAGATCACACCGAGGGAACGTAGATCACAACGAGGGAACGTGGATCACAACGAGGGAACGTAGATCACACCGAGGGAACGTAGATCACAACGAGGGAACGTAGATCACACCGAGGGAACGTAGATCACAACGAGGGAACGTGGATCACAACGAGGGAACGTAGATCACACCGAGGGAATGTAGATCACACCGAGGGAACGTAGATCACACCGAGGGAACGTAGATCACAACGAGGGAACGTAGATCACACCGAGGGAACGTAGATCACACCGAGGGAACGTAGATCACAACGAGGGAACGTAGATCACACCGAGGGAACGTAGATCACAACGAGGGAACGTGGATCACAACGAGGGAACGTAGATCACACCGAGGGAATGTAGATCACACCGAGGGAACGTAGATCACACCGAGGGAACGTAGATCACAACGAGGGAACGTAGATCACACCGAGGGAACGTAGATCACACCGAGGGAACGTAGATCACAACGAGGGAACGTAGATCACACCGAGGGAACGTAGATCACACCGAGGGAACGTGGATCACACCGAGGGAACGTAGATCACAACAAGTGAACGTAGATCACACCGAGGGAACGTAGATCACAACAAGTGAACATAGATCACACCGAGGGAACGTAGATCACAACAAGTGAACATAGATCACAACAAGTGAACGTAGATCACACCGAGGGAACGTAGATCACAACAAGTGAACATAGATCACACCGAGGGAACGTAGATCACACCGAGGGAACGTAGATCACAACAAGTGAACGTAGATCACACCGAGGGAACATAGATCACACCGAGGGAACGTAGATCACAACAAGTGAACGTAGATCACAACAAGTGAACATAGATCACACCGAGGGAACGTAGATCACAACGAGGGAACGTAGATCACACCGAGGGAACATAGATCACACCGAGGGAACGTAGATCACAACGAGGGAATGTAGATCACAACGAGGGAACGTAGATCACACCGAGGGAACGTAGATCACAACGAGGGAACCTAGATCACACCGAGGGAACCTAGATCACAACGAGGGAACATCAACATCCAGCTCCGTTGGGTTAAGGAGCAGCAGAATCCTAAATTACAAGCAGCAATAACTCGTCTTTCTACTCCAGGATCCAGCGATGCCATTGGAGGTTAATGTCACCACCGTGGATATTCTGGTAGAAAGTGAATGGAAGCGTTTATTGCATTGATCTGTGTTGAATTATCACTGTACAACAGCTTTAAACCCTTCAGATCAGGACAAGCAGCTGATTCATGTGTAAATACCAGAGTGGTTGAAGAGTGACCACATTTCATTGATGGATCCTTCAGGGTTTGGGTTTTACTGATCCAATAACCCGACTCAAACATCGTTTAACCTGTTAAACTCCATTGCTCCACTAATCATGTACAAATATAGTGAAGCTATACATCAAATTAAACAGGAGAAACTCCTCTACAAGCACATATAAGTCATATTTACACACAGCAAACACAACTCCAACACCAAGCTAATTAATTAACAAATAGGAAAATCGGTATACGATCATAAAGCCAACACACTTGCCACATTTTGATGGCTAGCGCTCTGATACTTCATGCTACACAAACAAATGACATCTCATATGAAAGCTGAGACTGTGACGAGTCCAACGGTACCATCAGTGTAGCTTTATGATAAAAACTCAGTAAACTAGCAGCCAAAAAACACTACAGGAAAAAATTGCTTGTTTGAAGCGACGAACACAAAATGTGTTTTTTTGTTGCTGTTTTGAGATGAAAATTTTTATTTGAGATCAATAAATGTTCGTTTAGTGTCGACCAACATCTCTGTGTTTATTCCAGATATACCCTGCTGACTATGGGGATGTCCTAAACCTAAAAAAGGGCTGGAGGTCAAAGGGTTAAGAGTCAAATCAACATGTAGCAGCGACACCAGAAGAAAAAAGAACTCCAACATGATGCTGTTCCAGTTCCTCATAGAAGTTATAGATGAATTATTTGTGTAGATTTAGAGAGTTTAATGGTGTCATTTCAGTTTCAGTTTTCCTTCTAATGTGTCCAGGGGTTTAGAAAATTAGACATTTGTAAATGTAAATGCAGCAATCTGGTTCAAGATATGAAGAAGATGGTTTCAGGCCTGCATGGCAAAAACTGTTAACAAGTTTTTGGTACAATTAGTCCGATATTGAGTAGAATTATCTTATTAGACTGACATATAATTTATCTTAATTGATTTTTCCCCCAAATGGGTACAATTGGTCTTGTTTTAAATTGAAAAAAGATTAAATTGACTTGCAATATTTGAATAGTTGTACCAAAAACAAGACATTTTCACCTGATAAGATTCAGTTTTTGCAGAGTTTAGTTGAATTAAAGGGACAGTTCATCCATTAGTGTGACTGTCACATACTCAACAAGCAACAGTAATAAGCTTCACGTTTGAATATACAGGGTTGGACACATTCACGCATAGGTGTGAACAAGAGTCACATTAAGTGTTGACATCATTGATTTGTCCTCAATTTAAAAACTCTGTCTTCCTGAAACGTCTTTTCCAATGTGTTTATCCGAAGCTCGATGGCAAGAGATGCGGGGGAGGGGTTGTAGACAGAAGACGGGGAGGAGGAGGAGGAAGGGATAAGAATGGAATATAATGAAGACAAATGGATTTTCCAATGTTTCCTGAACGCTGGCGCTAAAGGCCACATGTTTCACAGTGACCCAGCGACGACAGCCTGAGGCTCTTTGCTGGCAGGAATCGACAATTCACTGAGTCGAGTGATTCAGGCGGTTAAAGACTGAGTGAGATTTAACGTGTTGTTTCATTTGTGTGACACACATATAGATAAAACTTGAAAATGAGCTTTAAAGAGCATGATACAGATTAGGACATTGTTTTTTTCAGTATATGAATGATATTTATTATATTCACTACTATGTTTTCCATTAAAAGTCACACTTGTTGTAAAATGAATAGAAAATATAGTTAAGACATTACCAACTGATTTATGTTTCTTTGCTCTTACTGTCTGCAACCAGCAAGCTAGCGAGGCCAAAAATGAGCTTCCCTTCTTTAAAAGACCTCTATATCTACAGATATTGCACATTTACAGCTAGAATAGTCATTTACCACATTATCAATGTATAGAGTGTATTTATGATTAGTTTAAAGTTATCTTCATTGAAAAAAACTGTTCTTTTCTTTCGAAAATAAGGAAATTTCTAAGTGACCCCAAACTTTTGAATGGTAGTGTACTTCCTGTGATGAACAGATTTTGCCAGTTAAACACCTAAAAAACAAAGTGTTTAGTTTAGTTTTAGTTATTAGAGACTGTTCTGGTGTTTGGAGACTGATTTCTGTGGCTCTGCTCTTACTGTCTGTAACCAGCAAGCTAGCGAGGCCAAAAACTAGCTTCTCCTCCTTAAAGATCAGCAACCACCACTGTTTTTGGAGGTAAAAGCATTAAAAGCAGGATTCAGTCCTTTACTTTCAAAAATAAGGAAATATCTCAGTGACCCCAAACTTTTGAATTGTAGTGTATAGATATATATACATGCATTTTTGGTATTTGATAATTTTTTCTTTCCGTAAATGTATTTTTACTGCTTTAAAACACAGACAAGAATATTCCGATTCAATATTTAAGACAAGTAGAGACAATGATCCAACAAAAGCAAAAAACACAAAGAGTAATCATGATGACAATGATTAATTTAAGAATCAAAAACCTAACAGAATAAAACAAATAGGACATTGTGTTGGAGCCATGAAAACATCCACCTTAAAGCTCCGTTATATAAGATAAACCTTTATTTGTCTCACAGCGGGGAAATTGCTTTTGCAACAGCAGTAGAAGCAGAACAAGTGACATGCAAGACAAATACATGCACTATAATACAAGATAGATACGCTACAGTGAGCAGATTATGGCACAGGATAAATATTTGCACAGAATTAATAACATAAATATAATAATCATATTTGAGAAATGAAAACAAACTCAGAAAACACAGAATGAAATGATGCGTTTCCAATATTTTCAGAAAGTAATATAGCCTATTCACCAATTTACGACATTAGTTTGAATATTCAGAGATACTCGTTGAGGGATTAAGACATAAAACAAATAGGTTTTTCATCTATTAACTATATCTATTAACAGTGAAGTGTTTATTCTGTCTTCATTAAGACCAGTACACACTCGGGGGAAACAGCTTTTAAATGTGCTGCTGCTTTGATGCCATTTATACGCAAGACAACCCAAAGTGCTTCAGAATGGCATAAAAGTCCATTGAAGAAGACATTAGACAGACATTAAAACCTATAGGATCACATTAAAGAGGGGGAAAAGGAATTATCTATTTATATTATTTGAAGGAATCTCTGATTTACATGAGCGGATCGGTGTGATGTGTTCCACTTCAGACCAGATACAGCTGGAAACAGACGAGTGATCCACTCCATCAGTTCTATTGAAGCTGACAGCGATGTAAGCACATGGTACAGTAAGTTATTAACCACCAGGACGTCTCTATACCCCCATCAGCCCTTTACCCTGCATGAACGTACACTTCCAGACTGATTTAGCTCAGACAGTAATCGCTAACGTGGAATTTATGACTCTCCGATGCTGCTTCATTAACACTGGAAATTGATGTAAACCTACAGCCGGAGCAATAACGCAATTACTGAGCAGTTACGCAAATTAACGTGAGCAATCTGAGAATTTAATAAACCATCTGCGTAACGGCCCACCGACACGGAAAAAGGCGTAAAGCAGCTCAACCGGAACTTAACACGAGTTCTCGGCCATCGAATAACGATCCCGAACACATGCAGACGTGTTAAAACACACCCATCCTTCTCGTTTTGTGGGGACACACGACCATACCACTATTTATGGTCCACCACCCTTTCTGGTGGGTTTACACATGCACACACACACACACACACACACACACACACACTCACACACAAAGACTTACACACACCGATCATTGTAATGCTTTTGAGGGGGTGCACCACCAGGCCATGCTTTATGGGGACCACGCATTGCGGTGGGTTTACACACACACACAACTATTCTTGTTGTTATGGTATTGTAGGGACACTAAACCAGATCAACCTTCATGGGGACCACCATTTATGGTGGGTTTAGACACACACACACACACACACATCCCTATTCTTCTCCTTATGGTATTGTGGGGACGCAGAGCCAGGTCATCCTTTATGGGGACCCCACATTCTGGTGAGTTTACACACACTCACACACAAACATTCACACACACACACGATCCTTGTCTTCATAGTATTGTGGGAACGCAATACCAGGCCATGGATTATGGGGACCACCATTTCTGGTTGGTGTACACACACACACCTATAATTGCCATTATAGTATTGTGGGAATGCAAGACCTAACCACCTTTTCTTGTGGGTTTACACACCTATCCTTGTTATGCATCCTTTATAGGACACACACTTTCTAGTGGGTTTACATGCACATACACACACCCCTATCCTTGTTATGGTATTATGGGGACACAAGACCAGGCTATGCATTATGGGGACCACCCTTTCTGGTGGGTTTATACACACACACGCAAAGAAAATGTGTTTTCCATTAAAAGTCACACTTATTTACCAGCATGAGTTGTAAAATGAATAGAAAATATAGTTAAGACATTATCAACTGATTTATGGTTCTTTGCTCTTACTGTCTGCAACAAGCAAGCTAGCGAGGCCAAAAATGAGCTTCCCCTCTTTAAAAGACCTCTATATCTACAGATATTGCACATTTACAGCTAGAATAGTCATTTACCACCTTATCAATATATAGAGTGTATTTATGATTAGTTTAAAGTTATCTTCATTGAAAAAAATGGTTCTTTTCATTCAAAAATAAGGAAATTTCTAAGTGACCTCAAACTTTTGAGTGGTAGTTTACTTCCTGTGATGAACAACTTTTGTTCATTTAGTTTTAGTTCTAGACCAGGCCATGCATTATGGGGACCACCCTTTCTGGTGGGTTTATACACACACACACCATCATACTCCTTCACCCAGCTGTAATAGTTAACTTTCTGCACGGCTGGTTCGGTGCAGCCAGAGACAGCGGAGATAGAGATGGAGGATGCTGCTGAACCGACTCAGGCAGCAAGAGCGAATGAAAAGGTGGGGGAGGGATGAGGAGAAGGAGGAGAAAATGAGGAGGTATCTCCATTCCAGACCTCTGACTCACCACCCATATCTCTGAATTTGCAAATGATTCAAAAAGGTCCAGTGTTGCTGTTGTGAATGATTGTTTCTCTGGTGTTGTCGGAGTAACCATGACCACAATCTCCATCTTATTATTGGTTTGACTATTAAAGTCGCTTTTGGTCTCGTTCTGAGTAATTAAAATATGTTTTTGCATGAATATAAATGAATGTTGACCTACGTTATCAAATCAAAAAACATACACAAAACACTTGTCGGTGAATTACAGGGACCAACAACCTATTCTTGTATTATTACAAATGCCAATAGGATTTTAAATCCATTTTCTAGAATCTGAAGTTCTGGTTTCACTCCAAAAATCCAAGAACTAGATACGGATCTTGTGCAAACAAGACAATTTGGGGCCTTGCATGTAACCAAGATACTGACTTTTATAGAATTGTCTCATATGCCACCACACGACTTGTCCAAACCCATCTGTTCACACAGTCATTAAATGGTTGTTTCAACACAAGAAACATGAGACAATAGCAGACTCAGAGGATGTAACATGAGCTAATACGTCAGCTAACATTAGCCAGCTGAAAGGAAAACAACAGCTACATCAAACAAGCTAAATTAATCTTCCTGAACCCCTCAATGATTCATCTCGAGTTAAGGAAACAGGGACTATTCTTTGTTTCTCTGACAACTACATGTTATACAAGACGAGAGGCTGTAGATGAGACTCTTCAGGCAAATGACATGAGCGTAGTATTATATCCAGAGTGGTGGAATAAGGATGTAGATCTTTACTGAAGGGTTGGAAGACGATGAATGGGAGAAGAAGGAAGAAAAAACAAAGTTCTGATACATATAAAGGGTTAAAGGTTGGTCAAAAGATTCTTGTGAAAGCATCATGAGAAACAAATGTGGTCATTAGCATCAATGCTAGCTGCAAAATGCCATTGATAATTGATAAAATACAGACAATAAAAGGATCAATATTGGATCTACCCACTGTTCTAAGGTGGATAATAAACCTTCTACAGTCTACGATCACTGTTAGCTTCCAGGCTAAAAGCTACGATTCACTGATCAAACGTTATTTAAATTTAAGACAATGGAATAATTTAGTGCTAACATGCTAATTTTTCAATAGAAGCTTGTGAAAGATCAATTCATTAATAGTGATTATTGATCATCTATAACTGATATTATACATTAATAGTGATTATTGATAATCTATAACTGATATTATACATTAATAGTGATTATTGATCATCTATAACTGATATTATACATTAATAGTGATTATTGATCATCTATAACTGATATTATACATTAATAGTGATTATTGATCATCTATAACTGATATTATACATTAATAGTGATTATTGATCATCTATAACTGGTATTAGTGGGTTATCTTCTGCCTTAAAACATTAATAAATCATAACTAGTTTCACATTATGAATAAATACTAAGTTTTATTTAAATCTACATTATTTTATTTGTTGTCTTAAACTGAAATGAATTAAATCTGTTTATTTGTCTTATTCTCTATTTCTTCATCTAATATATTTCTATTTTATTGTCCCAGTGTAACGGTCGTTAACCTAAAAGCATCAGGGCCAAGTTCAATTTTCTCACGATTTATTTAAGAAAAACACATTATTTCTATATTTAATTTAAATGTGATGATCCTTAATGAAGGTGATATTTAAGAGTCTCATTATAAATGGGCGATTTATCCAAAACTCTAAATATTTGCTGAGAAAATAGCACTTTCTATTCACATGACACTCTCCTACGTTCCTCCAATCTCTCATAATGTGCTTTTTGTGCAAGTAGCAGGAGAAAAAAGCATCTCCGTCTGAACCCGGCCATCAAACATTTACATCATGTAGTGCTTTGGAGTGCAAAAGGCGGGGGAAGGGCTGGGAAAGAAAAAGAGACATGGAAAGAAAAGGGAGAGGAATTCCTACAACAAAGGGCGACATGGAAAGACACGAGCAGGCAGACAGTGAGGAAGTTACACAGAGACAGAAGCAGACAGAAAGTTAGGAAAAGAGAGTCAAAGACGAGCGAACAGCTGAAAACTGGACAGAAGAGTCATTGTCTGAGAGGCAGCGGGTCAAGAGTTCACCGGCTACTAGTTCACATAGAAAAGGACAAAGAATTGGCCTCAGAGTCGTTTATATTACACTTTTAGTCCAGACTAAGACCAGAAAAACTAACAAAAACAGAAATAAATCATAAATATTCCTTCCTTAAATATATCCTTCCTTCCTTCCTCAAAGATTTCCTTCCTTCCTTCCTTCCTTCCTTCCTTCCTCAAATATATCCTTCCTTCCTTCCTTCCTTCCTTCCTTCCTTCCTTCCTCAAAGATTTCCTTCCTTCCTTACTTCCTTCCTTCCTTCCTCAAATATTTCCTTCCTTCCTCCCTCTCTTACATCCTTCCTTCCTTCCTCAAATATATCCTTCCTTCCTTCCTTCCTTCCTCCCTCTCTTATTTCCTTCCTTCCTTCCTTCCTTCCTCAAAGATTTCCTTCCTTCCTTCCTTCCTTCCTCAAATATATCCTTCCTTCCTTCCTTCCTCAAAGATTTCCTTCCTTCCTTCCTTCCTTCCTTCCTCAAATATATCCTTCCTTCCTTCCTTCCTCAAATATTTCCTTCCTTCCTCCCTCTCTTACATCCTTCCTTCCTTCCTTCCTCAAATATTTCCTTCCTTCCTCCCTCTCTTACATCCTTCCTTCCTTCCTTCCTCAAATATATCCTTCCTTCCTTCCTCCCTCTCTTCCTTCCTTCCTTCCTTCCTTCCTCCCTCTCTTAAATCCTTCCTTCCTTCCTTCCTTCCTTCCTTCCTCATGTTTCCTTCCTTCCTTCCTCTCTTGTCGTCCTTCCTTCCTTCCTCCCTCTCTTAAATCCTTCCTTCCTTCCTTCCTCATGTTTCCTTCCTTCCTTCCTCTTCTTCCTTAAAATAAAAACACTAACATATAATATTAATAAGTCAACAGGTCAAAGGTCAATTATCAGTCCATAAAACCCTATAAATCCCGTCCATTTCCCCCTTTGCTCTGTTTTTTCCCCCTAAACCTCCATTTTCCTCGTGTGTAGCTGCTGCGCTCAGAGAATGAACCCAGCGACTGGCTTCAAGGACACTTCACCATCACCACTAGTAGTTAACTAGTAGTTAAATTAAGACTTTTATTTTTATTCCCTGAGTCCCTGTGATTCTGTGTTTAGGACAGAGACGTGCATCAAACAGGTTTTCCTGCAGAAACACAGCTGAGTAGATGCAGATTTAACTAAAACACACGTCAGGATTTTATCTCATGTTCCATCAAACTATCAGTATAGACGCCACATTCCAGCAGAGATTCATATCTGAGTAATTTCCTTTTCCCTGATGCTGAAGCAGAGACAAACCAGCAGCAGCCACTTCACCATTTACCACATGGTTAAAAACAACCATTTTACAGATTTAGACATTCACTAATCTAATTTCATTTAAATATCTTAATTATTCTAAAAAGCTGTGATACAAAATGGAGGTTTTTTACAGTTAGTCGTGAAAAGGGTGCTTTTATTTTGAAGGACATACAATTAATGAGGTCACATGAAAAAAATACTTGAATTAATTTTATTTGTTTTTCTAATATGTTAAAATAAATATTCCTCCTTCATAGAACCATTGACTTTTATACATGAAATTCTATCATTTATTCTCATATTATTCTTAAATATATTGATTATTTATGTGATTTTAAGTAATAAAAACATTTAAAACATTTCTAAATAATATTCCATACAACAGACGGTTAATGGGAAATTAATTCAAATTATTTATTTACTTTAATTCGTCCATAAAAACACTTCTATACATCATTGTGTAGTATTCTATTCAATAAATCAATTTTTATATTTATTAATCAATCAATCAATATTTATAAAGCACTTTTTATACATAGAATATGCAGCACAAGGTACTAATAATATATATTAATAATAATAATTATTATTAAATATAATAATATAATGATTCTATTAATATATAAATATTCCCATAATAACATTATATAAATATATACAATAAAAATACTACTACTAATATGAATATTATTAAAAATAATATAAAATAATATAAGTATGTAAGATACTTTATTTTTGTTACATTTGATTAAATCTTTAATTATTTTTTTTACATTTAATTAAATTTTGATGTTTCTTTTCTATATATATACATATATATGTATATATATGTATATACATATATATATGTATATATGTATATACATATATATATGTATATATGTATATATATGTATATACAGGTATGTATATATACGTATATATACACATATATACACACATATATATATTTACATATATATATATATTTTAAATAATAACGTTGCAGATTTTTTTCCTGTTTTCTACCTATACATATATATATATACTTATATATATATACATATATATATATATACATATATATATATATATATATATATATATATATATATATATATATATATATATATATATATATATATATATATATATATATATATATATATATATATATACATATATACACAGATATTTCCAGTTTCCTTCATGAAGGACAGGAGTCACCTTGAGGATCTGTAGTGAATCAGCTGCTGTCTGATCCATTCGCAGCAGAACAGACTGAATGAAACGGCTGCATCATCAACACATCAAATTACACCAATCACGTCCCAGAGGACGTTTATATGCAATAAATATGTCAATATCTTGGTTTTCTGGAGCTGTTTTCAATGGAAAAACGAAGCCAGGAGAGAATTAAATTGGTTTGACAGCATTTTTTTTTAACTCTATTACATAATGAACCTTTTCTTTTTAAACCAACCTCTAACCTGTTTTAGTTGAGATGAATCTTTCTCATTCCCTGCTGTAAAAAAACAAGAATAAACCAATAAACTCCAGTTTTCGCCCTTGTTAAAGGTCTTTTTTCACCTCGATGACTCATCTCTCCGTTTTATCTCCGTTTTATCTCCTCTCACCCAATTTCCTCTAAAATCGTTTCCTCTTTCCGTCCTCAGACAGTTGTTTAAAATAAAAAGACGTGAGTTTATCCACAAATCCTTAGAATCATTTATTTAGATGCATTTTATATCCTAATGATCGTTAACGAGCTCTAACGAGGTAAAGAATCACTGATTAATGATCTATGATCTATAACGACTGTTATTACTTTTAATACCATTGTTTTAAAACATTTGAACATGAGAGAATAGAAGATAAGACCTGATTATTATGGTGTACAAGCAATAGGGATATCCATAAGAAGGATGCTAATATAGCATTTTAGTTTCATGTCCCCTTCAGAAATTAATTAATTGAAGACAAGTTGTAAAAGAGAGAGAAAGAAGATAGGATCAGATTATTAAGGTGGTATTTTAGTATTTAAGGTTTTTATTCACCTCCCTTACACAAATAATGGTGTAATAATGGTCTTCGGGACTTGAAATAACCTAAAAATGAAAACTAATAACTTCATAATATCATGTAATGATGCTACAAAACTCCATAGAGTTAAATAATTCTAATATTCAGGATTAAGGCTCAACCCAGAACTTTATTAAGGTTATTAAGATTATTAAGGTAGAATAATATTAGAGTATTTTTATTGCATGTACCTTAATATCACCAATGCAGCAGACGGTTAATGGTCATTTAACCTCGTAAATTGTATGTCCTTCAAAATAAAAGCCCTCTTTTCACACCTAACATATATTTTATAACATATCTTTTGATAAATATTAAGATAAAGTAATTGTAGAGTAGTTCAGTAGAGGGTTAATCTTGTTTGTGACCTTTAATATCAATAAAAGACTTGAATTATGAATATGATTGAATATTGAATTATGATTATATCATATTTAACATCATCGTATTTAACAGCATCGTATTTAACAGCATCGTATTTAACAGCATCGTATTTAACAGCATCGTATTTAACAGCATCGTACTACTACAGGTGAAGCTTTAGTGAAATATATATATATATATATGATGTAATATGCATTTATTAATATAAATATTAGTGAAAAAATACAAAAAATGCCAGTACAAGCAATAGGGATACCCGCAACCTGGAGAGGATTGTGGGAAAAAAAAAATTGTATGCTAGAATATATACATATGTACACACATATATATATATATATATACATATATATACACATATGCACATATATATACACATACATATATATATATATATATATACACATACATACATATATATGTATGCACATATATATGTATGTATATACTGTATATATGTATGCATATACATATGTATATATGTGTATATACATATGTACACATATATATATATACATATATATACACATATGCACATATATAAATACATATATATACATATATGTGTATATATACACATATACATATATATGTGTATATATACACATATATATGTATATATACGTATATATGCATTGCTATAACTACTATTATCACTTTTAATAACATTATTTGACATATATAAATATTTTAATGACTCAAACCTAAAAAGACAAGATGTAAAAGACAAGATGGAGACAGATTATTAAGGTAGTATAGTAGTATTATAGTAGTATTATAGTAGTATTATAGTAGTATTATAGTA
The DNA here is from genome assembly GCA_030544235.1 of Lepturacanthus savala. Lineage (NCBI taxonomy): Eukaryota > Metazoa > Chordata > Actinopteri > Scombriformes > Trichiuridae > Lepturacanthus > Lepturacanthus savala. The sequence continues at coordinate 29,113,238 of CM060481.1, forward strand.
GTATTATAGTAGTATTATAGTAGTATTATAGTATTATAGTAGTATTATAGTAGTATTATAGTAGTATTATAGTAGTATTATAGTAGTATTATAGTATTATAGTAGTATTATAGCAGTATTATAGTAGTATTATAGTAGTATTATAGTAGTATTATAGTAGTATTATAGTAGTAGTATAGTAGTATAGTAGTATTATAGTAGTATTATAGTATAGTAGTATTATAGTAGTATTATAGTAGTATTATAGTAGTATTATAGTAGTATTATAGTAGTATAGTAGTATTATAGTAGTATTATAGTAGTATTATAGTAGTATAGTAGTATTATAGTATAGTAGTATTATAGTAGTATTATAGTAGTATTATAGTAGTATAGTAGTATTATAGTATAGTAGTATTATAGTAGTATTGTAGTATTATAGTAGTATTATAGTAGTATTGTAGTATTATAGCAGTATTATAGCAGTATTGTAGTATTATAGTAGTATTATAGTAGTATTATAGTAGTATTATAGTAGTATAGTAGTATTATAGTATAGTAGTATTATAGTAGTATTATAGTAGTATTATAGTAGTATTATAGTAGTATTATAGTAGTATAGTAGTATTATAGTAGTATTATAGTAGTATTATAGTAGTATAGTAGTATTATAGTAGTATTATAGTAGTATAGTAGTATTATAGTATAGTAGTATTATAGTAGTATTGTAGTATTATAGTAGTATTATAGTAGTATTGTAGTATTATAGTAGTATTATAGCAGTATTATAGCAGTATTGTAGTATTATAGTAGTATTATAGTAGTATTATAGTAGTATTATAGTAGTATAGTAGTATTATAGTAGTATTGTAGTATTATAGTAGTATTATAGTAGTATTGTAGTATTATAGTAGTATTATAGTAGTATTATAGTAGTATTGTAGTATTATAGTAGTATTATAGTAGTATTGTAGTATTATAGTAGTATTATAGTAGTATTATAGCAGTATTATAGTAGTAGCATTGTAGTATTATAGTAGTATTATAGTATAGTAGTATTATAGTAGTATTATAGTAGTATTATAGTAGTATTATAGCAGTATTATAGTAGTATTATAGCAGTATTATAGTAGTATTATAGCAGTATTATAGTAGTATTATAGCAGTATTATAGTAGTATTATAGTAGTATTATAGTAGTATTATAGTAGTATTATAGCAGTATTATAGTATAGTAGTATTATAGTAGTATTATAGTAGTATTATAGTAGTATTATAGTAGTATTATAGTAGTATTTTATTTCATGTCCCTTAATAAGACTCAAAAAGTCTTGAATTATGATGACGTTGATTTCTGGGTCTTATAATTTGTGCAGTATTTAACATCATCGTACTATCATTGAGGATTTAGTGAAAAACACGCATTTATTTTCCAGAACAAGCAATAGGGATAACCACCTGCTGGAGAGGAAATGACTGAAAATGCTGCTCATTAATGAAATGTGCTGATTCAGATTTCCCTCGGTTCTTTCGTTGCCCCGCCCTCTTACCAGGTGTGAGCCACGGTGAAGCGCCTCCTCTGCCTGATGCTCTTGTTCACCATCAGTTTCCGGAACAGCCTCGGGGAGCTCCTCGGGGACAGTTTGGGGGACGTGGCGCCCCTCATCCCCCCCCCTGCGGCCACACCTGGCAGCTTGGGCGGGGGCTCCAGCTCCAGGTGCATGTGCTCCTTGAACGTCCGGATGCAGGAGTCCGTGTCCACGCTCAGCTCGTTGGACGACATCCCACGAAAATCTACCAAGAACTCTGCGCCTCCCCGATGAGAAGATTCAGTCACATCCGTGGCTCGTGGAGAAGTTTACGCACACACATACCATGAGATTCCCTATTTGTTCTCTTTCTCAGTCCTCGCTGGTTTCACCTCCACAGCAGGGGTCAGAATGCAACTCCTTTCCCAAGGAGAGAGAGAAAATCCTCTTCTCAGAGCCGCTGCTTCCCTCCCATCTCTGCTGCTTTATCACTACATGCACATCTCAACATCTCCCGCTTTATAAAAGATTCAGATTCTCTGCTTCCTCCTCCTGCTGCTGCATCATCTCAAATAACCTCCCACCTCGATGCTAAATAAATAAATAAATCAGGAAAAAGGCAGAAAGTGACTGTGGTCAGAGATTTCTGCAGCAGCAGCAGCAGCAGCAGCAGCAGCAGCAGCAGCAGCAGCAGCAGCAGCAGCAGCAGCAAACGCTTCACTTGCAGTTTCATTCAGAATATACACAAGCAGCCGAGAGCAGGAGGAGGCCACGCCCCCGCCGGCTGCTGATTGGCTGGAGGCTCTGCTGATGTCATGCAGGCAGGCCCAGTAACAGGTTGTGTGGTTTATTATATATTTATTATATATTATATATTTATTTATTGTTAACGCTCTGCTGCATGAAATATTACTCACACATGGTAAAAATTATCATTTGCATGTTTATTTATTAATATATATATATATATATATATATATATATATATATATATATATTTTAATGTATAAAAACATTAAAAATAGTTGTAACCAGAGTCTCATGCTATGTAAGTCAATGGGACTATTATTTAAAAAAATAATAATAAAAAATTGAATAAATGAAAAATATCAAAATTTAATTAAACGTAATAAATAAATAAAATTACAAATTATTACATTATTTTATAAAATATTGTTTTATTATTATTATTATTATGATTATATATAATATTGTATTTATTTTAATTATTAGCTACATTAAAACAAATTTAAATGAATAAATAAAAGAAAAATATCAAAACTGAATTAAAAAAAAAAAAAAATAAGCATACATTAAAATACATTTTATCATTTTATAAAATATTGTACTACTATTATTATTATTACTATTATTATATATAAAAATATTTTATTTACTTTTTTAAATTACTAGCTCATTTAATATTTTTAAAATGAATAAATAAAAGAAAAATATCAAAATAGAATTAAATATAATACATTTTAAATAAGCTTACACCGACAGACAATGAGTACAAATACATTTTATCATTATTTTATAAAATATATTATTATGATTATATATAATTGTATTTTATTTACTTTAATTACTAGCATTTTGTGCTAATAAATAAAAAGAAAAATATCAAAATTGAATTAAACGTAATAAATAAATAAATTAAGGTTTATCCCAGACAATGAGTACAAATGTGTTTTATCATTATTTTATAAAATATTTTATTATTATGATTATATATAATTTCATTATTTTTTCATTATTAGCAATTTGTGCTACATTTTCAATGTCTGAACGTGTGTTATAAATAAAGATTGATTGATTTATTAATTGATTTGGTGAAAATTTTCCAAAATTCTAAATTTATATTAAAAAAACATGTACAATTAAATATAAAATGAAAAAATAATTTGTTCAACCATGAGTTTAATTTATTTCAGTGATGCTCACATGTCAAATGTCCATCAGCAATAGGGATATCCAGGTCATGTGACCTTGTTAATTATACGCCCTTCAAAATAAAAGCCCTGTTTTCACCCCCAGCTGTAAAAGCATAGATTTTAAATGAAGATAACGTGTTTCCATACAGCAGCAGTGGGTTAATCTGGGATTTGTGGCGACGCTGATGATGATGTTTTTGACCTTTTAGCGCGGTGGAGACGCCGAGTGGCAAACAAGAACAAAAAAAAAAAAAAGGCAATTTGGAAAAAGACATAAAAGCAAACAACTTAATGTGAATCAGTGAAGGGAAACACACACACTGCTCAAAGGTCAACGGGTTCAAATAAACAGTGGAAACAGCAGTTTATGTCTCTACATTAGAGTCATTAGCAGAGATTAAGCTGTTAGAATCAATAAAAAAACACCCAATGTTACTGTTCCAGCATCAATATATATCATCAATATCCACATCATCAATACAATAAGACAATAGTTTAATAGAATATCAGTAGTAGAGACTATTTACATATTTAATGTAGATTTGATTATTTAATTGGCTCCTTTATAATAAACATCTATCACAATATATTCTACATGTTCTGGATGATCCTCAGTGGATTTATAGGATTTATGGACAAATAATTGACCTTTGACCTCTGATCTTAATAACTGATCATATGTTATTGTTTTTATTTTAAGGAAGAAGAGGAAGGAAGTGAGAGAAGGAGGAAGGAAGGAAGGAAGGAAGGAAGGAAGGAAGGAAGGAAGGAAGGAAGGAAGGAAGGAAGGAAGGAAGGAAGGAAGGAAGGAAGGAAGGAAGGAAGGAAGGAAATATTTGAGGGGGAGATGAAAGAAGCGAGGAAGGAAACGTTCCTTCCTCGCTTCCTTTCTTCATTCCATACTCAAATGTATCCTTCCTTCCTTTCCTGCCTTCCTCCCTCTCCTACATCCATCCTTCCTTCCTCCCTCTCTTGTTGTCCTTCCCTCCTTCCTTCCTTCCTTCCTCCCTCTCTTGTTGTCCTTCCCTCCTTCCTTCCTTCCTTCCTTCCTTCCTCCCTCTCTTGTTGTCCTTCCTTCCTTCCTTCCTTTCCTACGTCCTTCCTTCTTTTCTCTCTTGTTGTCTGTCCGTCCTTCCTTCCTTCCTTCCTCTCCTACGTCCTTCCTTCCTTCCTTCCTTCCTCCCTTCCTTCCTTCCTCCCTTCCTTCCTTCCTTCCTTCCTTCCTTCCTTCCTTCCTTCCTCCCTTCCTCCCTTCCTTCCTTCCTTCCTTCCTTCCTCCCTTCCTTCCTTCCTTCCTTCCTTCCTTCCTCCCTTCCTTCCTTCCTTCCCTACATCCTCCCTCCCTTCCTTCCTCCCTTCCTTCCTTCCTTCCTTCCTTCCTTCCTTCCTCCCTTCCTTCCTCCCTTCCTTCCTTCCTTCCTTCCTTCCTCTCCTACGTCCTTCCTTCCTTCCTTCCTTCCTTCCTCCCTTCCTTCCTTCCTTCCTCTCCTACGTCCTTCCTTCCTTCCTTCCTTCCCTACGTCCTCCCTCCCTCCCTTCCTTCCTCCCTTCCTTCCTTCCTTCCTTCCTTACTTCCTCCCTTCCTTCCTTCCTTCCTTCCTCCCTCCCTTCCTCCAGTATTCTCTCCATCTCTCTTCCATCACTTCCTCATGAAACAGGAGCTGCTTTTACATGATGACTAATAAAAGGAGAATTGAGACACGTCCTTTTAACACCTGGACACTAAACCTCTTATTGCTGCCTCTTGTACTTTAGTGACATTTATGGAAACAGAGAATGTGAAAATGCTGCAGCATAAAACAAGGAGAGCAGTGACCGAGCAGCAGAACCATCCAGATCAGAGAGACTGGACCTTTTCACTGTTAAACTCAGGGTTTTATCCTTGAACAGTGAATGAAACACAGAGTCCAGAAGACGTGAGATGTTCAGCCGGTAATAAACGGCTGAGACAGACTGTGGTGGAACTCAATATTAGAGGCAGGAGACGGATAAAAGGCTGGATGTCTTTAGAGTCAGTGGATTTGGGGCATTTTAAAAGCAGAACTGAGAATCAAGGTTATTTTTGATATTATTGTAAATTACAAAATAATAGACGAGTTTCAATTAACCGTCAGGCACAGGTGTATAATATGATAACTAACATTCTGGCTCCTAGAGGGCACTGTCTCATAGAGGTAAGTGAGCACATGTTTTAGCTCCTAGAGGGCACTTTAGTGTAGATATTGTCTCCTAGAGGGCAATTTAGCCACATCGTGGCTCCTAGAGGGCACTTTAGCACTCATTATGGCTCCTATAGGGCACTTTAGCATACGATTTGGCTCCTAGAGGGCAATTTAGCATAGGTCTTGGCTCCTAGGGGACACTTTAGCACTCATTATGGCTCCTAGAGGACAGTTTAGGACACGTTTTGGCTCCTATAGGGAACTTTAGCATATGATTTGGCTCCTAGAGGGCACTTTAGCATGTGTTTTGTCTCTTAGAGGGCAATTGAGCACATGTTTTAGCTCCTTGAGGGCACTTTACCATAGGTCTTGGCTCCTAGAGGGCACTTTAGCACTCACTTCAGCTCTTAGAAGGCACCTTAGCACACGTTTTGGCTCCTTGAGGGCACTTTAGCATAGATCTTGGCTTCCAAGAGGGAACTTTAGCATGTGTTTTGTCTCTTAGAGGGCAACTGAGCATATGTTTAAGCTACTAGAGGGCACTTTAGACACAGTGTGGCTCCTAGAGGGCACTTTAGCACTCATTTCAGCTCTTAGAGGGCACTTTAGCACACGTTTTGGCTCCTAGAGGGCACTTTAGCATGCAATTTGGCTCCTAAAGGGCACTTTTGTATAAATATTGGTTCCTAGAGGGCACTTTAGCATAGATCTTGGCTCAAAGAGGGAACTTTAGCACTCATTTTGGCTCCTAGAGACCACTTTAGTGCATGATTTGGCTCCTAGAGGGCACTTTCTCACACATTTTTCAACCTATTAATTAATACTGTAAATACAACTGAAATCACAGTAGTTAATTGAGTTTTACTGCACAATTAATCACCTGAACAGAATAAACTGCACTGATTCTCAGCTTTTAACATCAGGGGATTACTGCGAAACACAAAATGACAAACAGGAGAGTAGCTGAGGTAGATTTGACTCCTAAAGCTGATAAAAACCCTCCAAACGCCCACGTCTGACCCACATATTCATGGAGGAATCACGTTTAAATGTTTGTTTTGTTGGATTTGAGGTGAGCACCGTCCCCCTCCTCACAGAAACAGACTGGATGACACAGTCGTCTTTTAGATAAACTCAATCCTCGTTGTAATTTGTCTTCCTTCGTCTGAAATGAAAAGTGTAAGATCCAATTTCTGCCGCCGACTGAGTGGATTATTCACACCCACGCGAAATCTGTCTGGTTCACAAAGAAGAAAAAGTACTCGGAGTTCAGAGGATTCATAATCTGACTGATTCACAGAGAACAACATGTTGGAGTCTGAAATGACAGATTGGATTCAAGCGGCTTCATTAGCAGCTTTGCACTATTAAACTGTTAAAATAGTCAAAAAACTCAAAAAAAGGCTGATCTGACTTGTTTCTTTGGATGAATTTCACCCCAAAACAGATATTTGTGTCTTAAATTGCAGTAAAATGTCCTTTAACTCCTCTACTAATGCATTTAATAGCATTAACCATCGTATTTTAATCAATCGCCTTGAGAAACATTCATGTCTCACTGGTCCTGTGCATGACGTTGAATATGGAGTTCCCCAAGGTAGCGTACTAGGTCCTCTTCCTTTTTCTTCATATATGGTTTTAACCTCTCTACAACGTAATTAATCACCATAAATTAATTATCAGTGCTTAGATGAGTAGAATATTTTAAAGAAGATGAACAGGAAACAGAAATTCTAGGTTTAATAAAGGAGACAAAGGCTACAGTCAGGGTTTGCTAGTCGGTCCAGCAAATTAAAAGAGTGATTTTAGCCTCGGATTATAGTTTTATTAGCCGTTTAGGGCAAAAACAAATTTTATCATACTCTCTGAGAAATATTGCCGAAAGACATTTTTTTTTTAACTCAGAATGATTCTGAAATGCTAAGCTGCTTATAATATTACAATTTAGCACATGTTGTAGCTCCTAGAGGGCACTTTAGCATGTGATTTGGCTCCTAGAGGGCACTTTAGCATGTTTTTTGTCTTTTAGAGAGCAATGGAGCACATGTTTTAGCTCCTAGAGGGCACTTTTGCAATCATTTCGGCTCCGAGAAGGAACTTTAGCACACATTTTGGCTTCCAAGAGGGCACTTTAGCATGTGATTTGGCTCCTAGAGGGCACTATAGTATAGATCTTGGCTCCTACAGGGCACTTTAGCCCTCATTTTGGCTCCTAGAGGACACTTTAGCATCTGTTTTGGCTCATAGAGGGCATTTTAGCATAGCTCTATACTCCTAGAGGACACTTTAGCACCTGTTTTGGCTCATAGAGGACACTTTAGCACACATTTTGGCTTCCAAGAGGGCACTTTAGCATGCAATTTGTCCCCTAGAGGGCACTATAGCATAGATCTAGGCTCAAAGAGGGAACTTTAGCACTCATTTCAGCTCCTAGAGACCACTTTACCACATGTTTTTGCTCCTAGAGGGCACTATAGCATATATATTGGTTCCTAGAGGGCACATTAGCATGTGTTTTGTCTTTTAGCGAGCAAAGGAGCACACGTTTTAGCTCTTAGAGGGCACTTTAGCACTAATTTCAGCTCCTAGAGGGCACTTTAGTATAGCTCTAGACTCCTAGAGGGCACTTTAGTATAGCTCTAGACTCCTAGAGGGCACTTTAGCACACATTTTGGCTTCCAAGAGGGCACTATAGCAGAGATATTGGCTCCTAAAGGGCACTTTAGCATGTGTTCTGTTGCCGTTTATAATATTACAGCTCCCTATAAAGTCTTACAGCGGTTTCAGACGCCAGGATTTTAACCAATACAAGAAGAAGCAGAGATCACATTACTCTTTGTGCTCACATGGCTGTTACCCAAGAATATAATGTTGTGTAAGTGGCTTTCTCTGTTTATCTTGAGTCAACACTGCTGCTGGCTCCAGCTCAACTTCTCTGTCTGTTTGGTCATTTTCAGACACTCAAGGGGAAAATATCCAGGTTCCTACTTGGTCCCCAACACATGGGCCTCATTCATCAAACCACAGAAATCTGAGTATTAATCAATGTAGATGGATACGATCAAGTCCTAACAAGTGCTGAGTTGTGCTGTAGATCAGTAAATCTCTGGGAATAGTTGGTAAATTAAAAATTATTAGGCCACACAAACACAGGTTACCACCAGTTACCTTTCTTTAGCATATTTGTCTTTCTTGTCTTTTATATAAACAAAGCACTTAATAGGCTACAAAAATACTAGTCGCTCACAGGTGAGCCACAGTGGCTCTTAGAGGGCACTTTAGTGTGTGTTTCTGCTCCAAGAGGGCACTTTAGCACATGTTTTGGATCCAAAAGGGCACTTTAGCACATGTTTTGGATCCAAAAGGGCACTTTAGTGCATGTTTTGGCTTCTTAGAGGGAACTTTACCACCAATTTTGACTCCTAGAGGACACTTTGGTGTGTGTTTTGGCTTCCTAGAGGGCATTTTAGGACACGTTTGGCTCCAAGAGGGCACTTTAGCATGTGTTTTTGCTCCAAAAGGGCACACAAGTGCATGTTTTGGCTTCTTAGAGGGAACTTTACACCAATTTCAGATCATAGAGGACACTTTACCATCAATTTTGGCTTCCTAGAGGGCATTTTAGCTCATGTTCAGCTCCAAGAGGGCACTGTAGCACAAGTTTTGGCTTCTTAGCGGGCACTTCAGCACACATTTGGCTCCAAGAGGGCACTTTAGCATGTGTTTTTGATCCAAGAGGGCACTTTAGCACACATTCTAGCTTCTAGATGGTGCTTTAGCATGTGTTTCTGATCCAAGAGGGCACTTTAGCACATGTTTTGTGTTTGTGCTCCAAGAGGGCATTTTAGCACACATTTGGCCCCAAGAGGGAACTTTAGAACACCTTTTGGCTCCAAGAGGGCACTTTAGCACAGGTTTTGACTTCTTAGAGGGCACTTTAGCATGTGTTTGTGATCTAAGAGGGCACTTTAGCACCAATACTGGCTCCTGGAGGACACTGTAGAACACATTTAGGCTCCTAGAGGGCACTTTAGCACACATTTAGGCTCCTAGAGGGCACTTTAGCACAAGCTTTGACTTCTTAGAGGGCACTTTAGCATGTGTTTGTGCTCCAAGAGGGCATTTTAGCACATTTTGGCTTCCTAGAGGGCATTATAGCACACATTTGGCCCAGAGAGGGCACTTTAGAACTAATTTTGGCTCCAAGAGGGCATTTTAGCATAGGTTTTTACTTCTTAGAGGGCACTTTAGAACACATTTAGGCTCCTAGAGGGCACTTTAGCACATAGTTTGGCTCCTAGAGGGCACTTTAGAACACATTTAGGCTCCTAGAGGACACTTTAGAACAGGTTTTGTTTGTACCTGCCTCCACCAACATTCTCCTTCTCAGGCAGCGACACAAACAACCAGACACACAATTTAAAAAGGACAAAAAAAGCAGAAAATCAATCTGTGAGTCAGTCGGAGCTGTGCAGCGATTGTGTACTATCAGCAGGAAAAATAATTGGATCCCAAAATAACTTCCTGTCGCCCTCCCCCGCCCACACAGAGACGGCAGCACTTAAATAAGTTGATGAAATAATGGACCTGGAGAAGCTGCAGGAAGCTTCTGCTGACCCTGGACTTATTAAAGTTATTAAAGCAGAGGAGAAACCGCCTGTTAAACCGAGACAAATGAACATTTCATCACATCCTGGCATTAAAATACACAACTTTCATTGTGTTATATGTTAAAAATGAGCTGAAACATCACGTGAGATGGACTCAAGTCCTGAAATATTCATCTCCTTTGGTGACTGACGTGCAATTTCATCACTAGTGTTGTAAAATACTTAATTAGTCTAATATTTAGTAGAATTATCTTACATATATTCCACTGGCTGATGATTTTTCTTGTTTTCTTTAAATAAGATCAAACTGTTTGACTTTTTATCTCATATTTTGTACTTTTTATCACATAATATTGGATTAATTGCATTAAATACAACATATTTTACTCTGATAACATTTCATTTTTTGCAGTGCATCCAACAATATTCAGTATTTCCAGCAGCAGGTGAAGTTATTTCCTGTTTTACAAACTATTTACTGATTAAAACCCTGAAACTTTCTCACTGACTTCACATTTATTTGTCTTATTTATTACAACCATCCATTGGACCAGATTGGAGCCTGTAGCGGTCCAGTTCTGGTCCTCACGCCTCATGTTTAACACCCTCATTTGAGCTTTTTCTCTTTAATCTGATCCAATCAGCAGCATTAACCATGTTATACTGCCTCCTTCTGGTGGAAATGAGCATTGCAGCCTTTTCAACTTAATAGATTTAAATGGGAATTATCACAGAATATTATAATAAATTCATTAATAATATTAATTTATGTTCTATTTTACAGTTCTGTGGCATTTCCTCAAGAGGTTCTTAATATATCAGCAATAAAACTGTTATAACATCAGTTTTATGCCCAGTAACAAACCAAAACGTCCTCGTTTCATCAAAAATGTTCCAATTCTTCCAGAATATAAATCACAACTTCTTTCTAGGCTCAGTTGATTTAACAATAAAGTAAAAATAATAGTTATTAAAGCATTTAATGCAAGTTACAGGTGAATATATATATATATTTGGTACAATTAGTTCAATATTGAATAAAATTATTGACTTTTTTGTTGTGATTTGGGTGAATTTGTTGTTGTTCTAAGAAAATAAGACAAAATTAAATAAGTTAAATTATCTGCAGGTGAAATAAGAATTTTATTTAATATTTTACTAATTTTACAATAAAGAAATAATAGAATTTTTTGTCTGTTTTGCTGAGTGAATATTATTTTTCCCTGATTTTCAGTCAATTTAATCTTTTTTTTTAATATAAAAGAAAATATTAAAAAAGACCAAATTGACTGAAATAAAAAAAAGAAATTGAAATAAATTTATAAAAATGATAAATGTTCAACTATTCTATATAATTATCTAATTCCTATTATTATTATATAATAATTAATGATTAAATTCACTAAAATTGAGAAAAAACTGAAATAAGATAAATTAACTTACTAATTGCACACACACACACACACACACACACACACACACACACACAGCCAATCAGGACTGATTAGCACTCACCTTCCTATGGCCCTTATTCATTTAATTACAAGAACTAAACATTTAGCTTCAATTAAAAGGTGATTCCATCTTAACAAGCATCAAACACACACACACACACACACATGCGTGTTTATCTGACACTGTGGGGTCTGCTCAATGTCAAAGACCTACACTCTGGGGACCATCCTTTCTAAATGAGATAGTTTCAAGTCCAAAAAAAACTATCTCAGGCCAATGTCCCCACCAAGATAGATGAATACACACACACACACACACACACACACGCGGCCAATCAGGACTGATTAGCTCGTTAAGTAAAAGCGTTTCTGAATATGACACGACGCACCACTTGCTGCTGTTATCTGAGAGTTTTGTACCTGTTGCTTAGTGTGTGTGTGTGTGTGTGTGTGTGTGTGTGTGTGTGTGTGTGTGTGTGTGTGTGTGTGTGTGTGTGTGTGTGAGGACACAGTGCATGAATAATAAAACACGGCAGCGTCATCTACAACAGTCTGAAGTCAACATGACAGATCAGCCTCTGATGCAAAGAGGAAATAATAAATAATAAAAGTCATGTGAATGTTTCTACTTGTTATCAGATTAAATAATTACATCCATTAATTTATTATGTCTGAGGAATTAAACCTAATAAATAATTAGTACTGGTGACAATATTTTATTATTTGATATTAGTGTCTAATTATTAATATGTAAAATCATCATTTATTGGCAAAAAAAAAGAAAATCTCACTGGATTTTTAAATATAGATCATGACATCAAACTATTTTAATATGAAGTGGTGAAGATGCAGATTACAACTAAAAATATTAATAATTAAAAATAAAAACACTCCACATGTAGTTAAAACCAGATTAAACCTCAATAATACACTTATAAGTACAGTGTAGTTTATGATGCCATCTAGTGGTGAGGATGCAGATTGCAGCTATAATAATAATAATAATAATAATAATAATAATAATAATATAATCATTATTAATCACACACCAGGTAAATTCAGCAGCATTAGGGTTATTAGTATGTAAAATACAAAAATAAATAAAACAAAAAAACAAAAATAATATATTTATATAAATTATATTGCACCACAATAAATAATAAATATATTTTTTACAATAAACTAATGATAAAAACCTTAATTTGAAAATAATAATTATTTTTTTAAATAAATAAAATTATTTAATTTATTATTATTATTATATATTAACACTAAAACAACAATTCTTATTTTTATTAAATTATATTATTTAGTAATTATTCCATTAGATGGCGCTAAATCCTACACACACTGGTGCTTTATTTCAATATTAAATAAATACATCACTCTCATTTTATCTGTAGATAGTTAATAGAGTCAAAAACTCCATCATGAATCTACTTTAAGTCAGTAAAACACAGAAAAACAGCAAAACTTCTCCACTGTCTCAGACAGAAACCACAGCACAGGCCTTTCAGAATAAAAGCGTCTGCTTTAACAGCTTCTTTGCAACATTAAACACGTTGTTCATGTATTTTATTTAATAGAACAGAATAACTCACCATTCTGGATCTACGGGGGTTATGTCTATTCTCGGCGGCGCCCCGAACGGCAGCGACGTCGGCCTGGTCATGACCTCGTCGTCGGGCGTCCGCGACCTCTCGCCCTGTCGCCACGACAACGGCGGGAGCTGCAGGTTGCCCGAGAAACGACGGCGACCCCGACGAAGGTCGACGCCCAGCGTGCAGGACGGAGACGTGAAAGACTCACTGAGGCAGTGATCTGCAGGATCTTTACTGTCCTGGAGGGTGGGAGGGAGGAACAGGAAGGAAGGAAGCTTCATTAATTAATTACTTATTAATTAATTAAGAGTCATATAGAAACAGAGATGGAGTCTGGACTAATGGAACATGATGGAACTCATTAAATATAATTAACCTCCTGTCATTGACTCATGTGGCCACTAAGTGGCGCCACAGGACAGTTTAAGATTAAATAAAACCACTGATTTTTCTTCTTCTTGTTATTTTAAATTTTAAAATTTTTCCTAATAATAAAACAGGAATAAATAATAAAAGCTGCAACCTTAAAAGGTGGAAATATCTTTGTTTCTTGGTCTAATTCAACCAAAAATCAAGATATTCCCACATTTTTAGGTGGAAATATCTTGTTTTTTTGGTTGAATTAGTCCAATAATTGTTCTCAATATTGGATTAATTCAACCAAAACAACAAGATATGGGTCAATCTGATCTTGTTATAGTAAAACATGACTAATAAATAATAAAACAGGAATAAATAATAAAAGATGCAACCTTAAAATGTGGAAATATCTTATTTTTTGGTTGAATTAGTCCAACATTGAGTAGAATTATTCTATTCCACTGGCAGATAATTATCATTTTCCTGATTTTAGTCAATTTAAGACAAAACAAGATCAAATCAGGAAATAAACCTTGAACTAATCTAAATTATCTCCCAGTAGAATAAGATAATTCTCCTCTATAATGAACTCATTGTACCAAACACATTCTATTTTGATTTAGAGCAGGACACTGAAGAATAAACCTGAGTATTAAGTGTTTTAATGAACGTTAGTGACATAATATCATGAATTAATGATGATTAATTATTAAAAAACGTATAATTTAATGTCCTCTTCTATCCCAGGAACTGAAATACCAATGAAATGTTGGTTTCGTTGCTCAGTGACAGTGAAAAACCTTCAGCATCGTCACCTTTAAAGGCTTCGTCTTCCCTGATGCTCGAAGCTTAAAGTCACGGTGCAAATATCTTAAAATGCCACGACTTCGATTCTGCTTCTTAAATATGAAGAAGCGTCAACTTCCCTCTGGAAACGAGTCATTAGGAACTTGAATCAGCTGCTGTTTGATTGACAGCTCGTTAACAGAGAGGGAAAAGTCATTTAGTTTACCTGTAATTTACAGACGCTCCCTAAAGTCAGTGACTATTTTCAGGTATTAAATGCATAAAAAAATCATATAAAATATTATTTTCACCTGTAGTAGTTGGTTCATTATGAATAAGATGAACTACAGGAAACAGAGTCATGAAATGTCATTTATTTAATTTTTGATGAACAATTTTCATCAATTAGTTCAAACTAAAACATGTAATTTACAGACGCTCCCTAAAGTCAATGACTTTAATCATGTAAAACTCGATTAATTAAATATTTATATGTCCATATTATATATTTTTTCATTAAATCATCACCTGTAGTAGTTAGTTCACTGTGAATATGATGAACTAATGAAAACAAATGATTTTAAAGTATTTTTATTGAATGTTAGTGATTATTTTCAGGTATTAAATGCATAATAAATCATATAAAATATGTTTTTTCTGCTAAATCATCACCTGTAGTAGTTAGTTCATTATGAATATGATGAACTACAGGAAACAGAAGAGGGAAAAGTCATTTAGTTTATTTTTAATGACCATTTTCCATCAACCAGTTCATCCTGAAACATGTAATTTACAGACGCTCCCTAAAGTCAGTGACTATTTTCAGGTATTAAATGCATAATAAATCATATAAAATATTATTTTCTGCTAAATCCTCACCTGTAGTAGTTGGTTCATTATGAATATGATGAACTACAGGAAATAAAGCCATAAAATGTCATTTATTTAATTTTTAGTTTAGTTTAGTTCAAACTAAAACACATAATTTGCAGACGCTCCCTAACATGGACCAGACATAATGACTTTTACTACATTTCCAGGTCCTAAAACCTGATAAAACCTTATAAAATATTGTTTTACCATCAAAACCTCATCATTTTTTTTCTGTTGCAGTGAACACATGAAGACTCAGTGAATGACAAGTCGCTGCAGCACAACATGAACTGAAGCAGAGTGCAAGAGGTCAAAGTTCATCTGACCCCGAGATGCGAGATGTGAGAGAAGAGTTCCTGTTGCCGTGGTAACCGGCATCCCTCCTGCCCGGACGGACACGGGAGAGCGATATAAAATGGAAAAAAAGGAAAGATTTGATATAGAAACCAGCGGAGGGAGGTGAGACGGAGGTCGACGGAGAGAGAAGAGTTAATGAAAATAATCTGGTCGTAGCCGCAGAGACGGAGCTGAACTGCTGGATAAGATTCAAGCCGCCACTTCCACGGCTCTAATTGGACGATGAACAGCTGTTCAGTTTGACCCCCGATCGCTTTAAATACATGTTCCACTCAGACAGAGATGGAGGCTGAAAGAAGAGGAGAGGAAAGGCAGCAGCAGCGTTTGAGAGTCAGAAAAAAAGGAGTTTCTGAAGGGCAGGAATGAAAGAGGCGGGAAAAAGGAACATATAGCATGTCTTTGTCACTGAAGAGGGCACTTTAGTACATGTTTTGGCTCCAAGAAGTCACTTTAGCACACATTCTGGCTCCAGGAGGGCACATTACTATATATTTTGGCTCATAAAGGGCACTTTAGTATGTTTTTGGCTCTAAAAGGGCACTTTAGTACATGTTTTGCCTGCCATAAGGGTATTTTAGCAAGGGCTTTGGCTGTTAAGACATTTTAGCACCAGTTATAGCTCCTAGAGGGCACTTTAGTATGTGTTTCGGCTCGTAAAGGGCACTTTAGTACACATTTTTGGTCCTAGAGGGCATTTTACTAGTCATTTTGGCTCCTAGAGGGCACTTTAGTACACATTTTTGGTCCTAGAGGGCATTTTACTAGTCATTTTGGTTCCTAGAGGGCATTTTAGCATACGTGTTTGGTCCTAGAGGGCAGTTTAGTATGCATTTGGCTCCAGGATGCATGCATTTTGGCTCGTAAAGGGCACTTAAGTCCACATTTTAGTCCTAGAGGGCACTTTACTAGTCATTTTGGTTCCTAGAGGGCACATTAGTATGTGTTTTTGGCTCCAAAAGGGCACTGTAGTACACGACTTGCCTGCCATAAGGGTATTTTAGCAAGGGCTTTGTTTAGCACTGGTTATAGCTCCTAGAGGGCACTTTAGTATGCATTTTGGCTCCAAGAAGTCAATTTAGCACACATTTTTGGTCCTAGAGGGCACTTTACTAGTCATTTTGGCTCCTAGAGGGCACATTAGCATGTCTTTTGGTTCCTAGAGGGCATTTTAGCATACATGTTTGGTCCTAGAGGGCACTTTAGTATGCGTTTTGGCTCCTAGTGGGTACTTTGGTACAAATTTTGGCTCCAAGATGGCACTTTAGCATGTATTTTGGTTCCTAGCAGCACTTTAGTACATGTTTTGCCTACAATGAGGGCACTTTAGTGAGGCTTCTGGCTCTTAGAGGGCACTTTAGCACATTTTTTAGCTTCTAGAGGGCACTTTAGCATGATTCTTGGCTCCTAGTGGGCACTTTAGTATGCATTTTGGCTCCAAGATGGCACTTTAGCATGTAGTTTGGTTCCTAGAGAGCAAATTAACATGTGTTTTGGCTCCTAGAGGGCACTTTAGTATATGTTTTGGCTCTTAGAGGGCACTTTAGCATGATTCTTGGCTCTTAGTGGGCACTTTAGTACGATTCTAACTCTATTTGCTCTATAACAGCAACGTAAATTGATTCTGACTCTTCTGATTCTTCCATAACCTTTGTGTTTGTAGAGATATTCCACATGTTTTATCATTTACAGCAGGAAACCTGGTGAATAAACCTGGGATTAAATGGTTAAAACATTTAGACGATGAGGTTAAAGGTTAAATTGAGTTTCAGATCTAATATGGATTTGATGAGAGAAACTTATCCACAGACACACTTCAATAAAGCTGCAAACACAGATTTTAATTGAACGAGTAAAAGGTTGAAAACACGTGGAGATTAGTGAAGAGACACTGAATATGCAGAAATACACACACACATGTCTACAGTACCAACAGGGGACTCTCAGAATAAACTGCCAACAGTGGACTTCTGTTTCTGATCCTTTTGAAAAATAATAATTGAAAAGGTGTTTTTATTTTAAAAATTACTGAAAATGTGCTTTTTAATTCAGTGGAGGTGTGTGGCGCCAACACACACACACACATCAATTACCAACAGGGGACTGCCAAAAGAGGGCCTTCCGTTTATGGTCAAATATATACATATTCATATATGATAATATGAATAAAAGTTACTTTTGAGGTGTTTTATAATAAAATTACAGAAAATGTTCTTTATAATTATCTTTTTTTTTGCCAAGAGGGGACCTGGACCTTCAAAGAGGGGACTTCCATATGAGTCGGTGGAGATTTGTAACAGCAACTTTCTTGGATTCTTTCAAAAAATATATACTTTAGCTTAAATTTTATGATTATTTAAACGAGTCTATATAGTATATTAAAAAAGGTGGTCACATTTGAAAATAAATGTTCTGCCTACAATTCACACACACACATTCCAACCAGCATGACCAACAGGGGACTTTCAGAATAAACTGCCAACTGAGGACTTCTGTTTTTGGTCATTTTGAAAAAACTAAAATATAATGAAATTTACTTTTAAAGTGTTTTTTAAACTTTTAAATTACTAAAAATGTGTGTTTAAACTATTTTTTAATACTTGGCCAAGAGGGGACGTTCATGAGGTGTCTACCTATCAAAGCGTGGACCTACACACACACACACGCACACGCACACACACACATACACACACACACACACACACACACACACACACACACACACACACACACACACACACACACACACACACACACACACACACACACACACACACACACACACACACACACACACACAGCTGATCAGATCAGAGCCAGTTTCACTATGATCTGCATAGGAATGAGGTCATTAGGTCTGTGGGTCGCTGCCATTGTATTTGAATCATTCACATCTCATCACACACACACACACACACACACACACACACTAATATAGAGAATGAGTCAGCTGCACATGTACCAGCTCACACACACACACACAAATCCAATCCAAACTTCAATCATTAATACAAACACTTTACAGCATCTAAATCTAATCCAGCTAAATCAGCAGAAAAACCAAATCCCTGCTGGAGCGTGTATATATATATATATATATATATATATATATATATATATATATATATATATATATATATATATATATATATATATATATATATATATATATATATACAAAATGTTTTATCCAAGCAGATAAACAGCATTTGTTAAAAGTCATTTAATTCCTAATCATCAATCTTGCATTAAACCATGTGTTGGTTGAACTTCTATGTGTAGTTTCCAGATGTGACATCATCATATATGAATCATAAATAAATTCCTACACATAGAAATATCTACACCAAAGTGACAAATTCAAATGCAGAAGAAGCTGTTGAAATGTACATGGATGAAACAGAAGCTGAGTAACACACACCCACAGATTCTGATTATTTCAGCCAGAACTCCCACAACCTCTGCAAAGACTGCATCTGCATGTTTATGTCCATAGAGACCGTTTGGATGCTAAAGACATTAGCGCCTCATGCTAAAGTGTTGGAAATATGTGCATCAACCAACGCAGAAACTCATTCATTTAACAGAATTCACACACATCAGTGCTGATACGAGTTAGATCTAATGCAGAGAAGCTGACAGCGCCACCTGGTGGATAATAGAGGCGTCGAATTGGGTTTTTTCTATGGATGCGGGATCCGTTGCCATGGAAACACGACGCCTTTTGGACTCAAGTGGGGAAAAAACAAAACAAAAAGACGTGTTTTAATTATTTTAGATTAAACATGAAACTAAAGTGGATCTAAAGGGATAATAATCACTTTTGGTTGATTTTCAAGCATCTTTAAGGAAGAGCGTCATGTTTCCATGGCGACAGAAACAGTCCGTGGGTTGCTTCAATGATGCTCTGCTGTTTTATTGCGATCTTTCCTTTTTCTACTTTTCAAAGTGGGAATCTTTTACTTCCAGCTGCTGCAGAATATCACGTTCCTTTCTATGGTGATGATTTTCAAGCACTTTTAAGTTTTTCCGGTTTCCGAACGGCGAAGGGCACAACTGAGCAGAGCGTCATGTTTCCATGGCAACAGAAACGGTCCGTGGGTCGGTCAATGATGCTCTGCTGTTTTATTGAGATCTTTTCTTTTTTAGTTTTCAAAGTGGGAATCTTTTACTTTCAGCTGCTGCAGAATATCGTGTTTTTTGCAATATTCATCCGAATATATTATTATTATATTATTAATTTTATAGTTTTTTCCATAACTACAGCAACGAATGTTTAATAAAAGCAACGACGAGCATCGAATGCTGCTTTTCTTGCTTGAATGTGTGTCAGGATGAGCTGAACGACATGTAGACACAACAAAAGGGGCAGAGAGGAGCTTTAGAAACTGAAGGAGAAACATCAGAGACAGAAACCAGAGAGGAGAGACAGGAGCAGGGAAAACAAACTCTGAAAAGGAAAAAGGCCGAATAAAAGGATCCGTCAGAAACAACAAAGTCTTCATCCTTCATCCCTGGTGAATATCATCTCCCTCCTCTCTGTCCTCACACTGGAAAGCTGCAGAAAAACCTCCCTAATTGTTCATAATCGCTGCAATTCCTGCATAAATCTGCCGTCTCAGTCAGGGATTTCCTGTGTCTACGTCTTCTACTTCTGTTTCTCTGTGTGTTTGTGGCTTTGAACTCAACATTTCTGTTGAATTAGCGACTAATCAATGCATTTGACCCTGATCACTAACGAGGGTCAGTGATGATATTTCAGGACGAGGTGACTTACGTTGGGCGACACCGTGAGGACGCTCCTGCTCTTCCTCATGTTTCCTGGATTAATCCGTCGCTGTCCACCTGGAAATTACAGATAAAACGCTGTGAGGACCAGTTTTAGTGAGAAATGCTGACAGACAGTCCAGTATGAATAGACTTTATATCACAATATGTTATTAATACATGGAATAACAGCATGGGATCTGTTAAACTGCAGTGAATAGACTGTATATGCAGCTGCATTGACAGGAAATAGTAGGAAAACACAGAATTTTGTACATCAACAGCCATAAAAATGTTATTTTCTGCAAAGAAAATAGTATAAAATGGGGAAAAAATATATGATTATATATATTATATATATATTTAATCATTCAAGTCTCTGGAATAATCCCACAAAAAATAATTTTGCACATGAGATAAAATTCTTTATCGGCAGATTTGTACAAGTGGGAACTATAACAGCCATTAAAATGTGATTTTCTCCAAAGAAAAGAGGATAAAATTGGGAAAAATATCATTTTTTAACCCTCACACATGTATTTAATCATTTAATACTTTAGAATAATCTTCCAAAAAAAGAATAGTGTACATGGAATAGATGGATTTTTGTTTAGAGGCATATTTGTGCCATTAAAATGTTATTTTCTGTACAGAAAATATCACAAAATGGGCGAAAAAATACGCAAACCTGCCCAGAAATAAGTAATTTTATTTAGATTATTATGGGTTTTAACCCTGACATGTTTATATCTATTTAATCATTAAAGTCTCTGGAATAATCCCCCAAAAAAGCATTTTGCACACTTGTTTATAGGCGTATTTGTGCAAGCAGCAACTATAATAGCAATTAAAATGTTATTTTCTGCAAAGAAAATAGTACAAAATGGGAAAAAATACATATGAAATCCATGAAATCTTTGTGAAGCCCATGAAGTCTGGGCTTAAATGGGTTAAATATAAAATGACACCTATAGATTTAGCAGCTAGCCACGGCTAAGCTAAGAGCTAACGGCTAGCTAACAGTGTTGCATTGCTGCATCGATGTGTGTCATAAAGAAAACAATAAAACACGGATTCATCATATAAAACTGTGAAAGAGCTCGATGACAACATCAGTGAGGATGGAAATCACCAAAATAAATTTACTTCCTGAAGAAGAAAATCCACACTTCAGTCACATCAACAGCAAAAACAACGTAAAACTCAAAAAAAGACAATTTAAGGACCATATTCATACTCATGTTTGTGAACTTTCAACTAGTTCATGTAGAAAATTAACTTTCCTGCACTTTCTGTCTATCTAGTTGTCTTAAGTGTTATTTATCATGTCTATCACCATTTAATAAAAAATAAAATACACTGATATACTCTGATATCAATCAGACAACGAGCAACAAGTGTTCAACGCCATAAATGATTGTGTTGTATTGTATGTGTGTGTGTGTGTGTGTGTGTGCGTGTGTGTGTGTGTGTGTGTGTGTGTGTGTGTGTGTGTGTGTGTGTAGGCTAAATCTTACACGAGTTCCCTCTCTCTTACTGAAGCATATTATACTTTTTCTTTTTTTGGCTCCTGTTAATAAAACAGCGAAGCTGAAGCGTGTGAGACGCCTCAGCAACCTTTAATTCCCTCCATGCTAATCAGTCAACCAGCAGCAGAGATGATGGACTCTGCAGCCATGGAGTCGGTCTCTAATGAGCCGCTTCATGTGGTCGTTAAAAGGACCATAAGGACTCGTATGTTCCTCCTGTGACCCGGGACCAGCTCGTACTTTCAGTATAATATAGAGGGAGGAAAAAGAAGAAGAAGTAAGAGAACAGACCGTTTTAACACTGTAATTCGTAAATACTCTAAGCAGCTAAACTGTTTTAATCTATGCTAACATGTTAGCATCAAGGTTTTCTAATTGTCGATTAACCTTCTGATGCAATAAACACATGGTACCATTAGAACATTGGACTGATAGTTGCTGGAAATGCGCCTCTATACTGTACACCCATGTAGAATAGTCATTTACCACATTAGCAAAGTATAGAGTGTATTTCTGATTAGTTTAAAGTTATATTCATTGAAGAAAACAGTGCTTTTCTTTCAAATATAAGTAAATTACTAAGTGACCCCAAACTTTTGAACAGTAGTATATTTAATTATATATGATATAACAGTGAAAATGTCCTCAGAATAACTCTAAATACAGCCATTAATAGCTAAACCCCTAGCCAACAAATGTGAAAATGACATGGAGTCAACTAGAGCTTCAAAGGTTGCCATGGAAACGTCTATAACTCCTCCATGAGGATATCATGGAGCTGGTGGAGGGTAGATACCTCCTCTATCTTCTGTTTCAGGATGTCACATGGACGCTCAAGAAGGGTTTTAGGTCTGGAAACCTGTTGGTCAGTCCATCACCTTCACCCTCACTGCTAGCGAGGTAGTGCTGGTCTTGGAGGTGTGTTTTGGGGTCGTTTGTCATGGTGGACTAGTTTCTGAAACAAGGGTTTCATGCTCTGCTTCAGGTCCCATCCACACGACGACGGAATTCTGCAACTCCGACAAACTTTCATGCCGATTCTGCCTTTCGTAAAGATGGTTCTGGCATTGTTGGTGACCTAATCCGGTATTTTCTGACAAAGGGTTCCAGAGCAGAAATATCGGTAAATGCCATTGTTGCTACTAGTGACGTCACTGTATCATGTGACCAGAAGTAGGAGTTAACAATTATACTGTTCCAATGCTGCCTTTGGTGCAATCGTAGCATCTGCAGTGATGTGAACTCTGCACCAGTCCATCGTGATGAAGAAGGAGCCCAAAGGCCAGGCTCTGGATTTACCACCAAATCTACATTCCTACTCTCAACTATCGTCACGAGCTTTGGGTAGTGACCAAAAAAAATGAGTTTGCAAGTTTCCTCTCAGAGTAGCTAGGCTCTTGCTTAGAGATAGCGCAAGGATCTTGGAGTAGAATCCTCCATATCAAGAGGATCACAGATGAAGTGGACCAGGCCTCCTTGATGCCTCCATGGTTGTTCCATCCCCAGGGAAGACCTAGGACATGCTGGACTGGGAACACCTTGGAATTCCCCTGGAAGCGCTGGACAAAGTGGCCGAGGAAAGGGAGGTCTGGAAATCTCTGTTAAAGCTGATCTGACCTACCTGACCTAGGATAAGCAGAAGACAAGACAAGAACCTCTGGATGTGACCCTAAGCATCTGCACTCAACTTCTTTGGCCAGAACTTTGGGGGCAACCCTGGTCCTGGAGAGCTACTGTGGGTCCAGGTTTATGTTCCAACCAAGCGGCAACACACCTGATTCTATTCATCAACCATTAGAGCCCTTGCTAAGGAGCTTCATTAGCAGAATCAGGTGTGTTACTGCTTGGTTGGAACAAAAACCTGGACCCACAGTAGCTCTCCAGGACCAGGGTTGCCCACCCCTGAGTTAAACCATTGGATGGTCTTGGCCAGGGGTCACCAGTCCTGATCCTGGAGGGCTACCAAGGTGCAGTAACAATCAGTAACACATCTGATTCTACTAATAAAGATCCTTAGCAATGGCTCTAGTGGCTGAGTAGGAGAATCAGGTGTGTTACTGCTTGGTTGGACCAGGGTTGAAGACCCCTGGTCTTGGCCGTTGTGCTGCAGTTCAGTTTCAGGCTGTTGCAGATTCTTCTTATAGCCTAGATCATCTATATGTGGAGCAACAATTCTTTTTTTTAAGATCTTAAACACGTTGAACTTTCAGTGACCATTATGAGAGTGTGAGAGCTGTAAATACAACACACCTGCTCCCTATTCACACCTGCTGCTTATTCACACCTGAGACCTTTTCATTGTATGAAATCTTCAGTGTTGTCCCGTTAAAAGATAGATGCAGAAATGCGAGGGGTATATCTAATTTTGTGAGGCACTGCACATTCAGCATCCTGACCTACTATTGGTCAGGACATTGTGTGGCAATGTCCTTTTCAAAGTTTAAATTAAAAATAAAGCAGAGACTGAGTGGAACTAATCTGTCAGTTTTGGGACACCAGAGAGTTGGTTTTAAAGGTCATTGTTGAGGATTTTTGGCAGCACTGGGCCTGTCAGATATGATTTATGTTCTATCTGTTCTGCCATGACCTGGTTGAATCCTCTTTTCTGATTGGCCAGCAGGTGTGCATCAAGACCGCTTGTCTCTTATTTAGCCCGATTCATTCAGCATAAAGAAGAACTAAAATTAAGTTTAGTTTTAATACTTTGTAGGATCGATGGTGCAATAACCAGGTATTAGTCAGGCCCTGAAGGATGATCGATGATACGGAGTCAGAAAAACTTTGACTTTTGATTTCTAATTGTTGATTCTTTGCCAAATTACCATGTAGAAGCTACTTGTTGATTGATGCTTTAGCTCATAGAGAGCACTGAAGCACACATTTTAGCACCTAGAGGGCACTTTAGCATGATTTAACTCCTAGAGGACACGTTTTAGCTCCTAGAGGATGCTTTAGCATGTATTTTGACTTCCAAGAGTTCACTTTAGCACATGTTTTGGCTCCAAGAGGGCAATTTAGCACACATTTAGCTCCTAGAGGGCACTCTAGTATGCCATTTATCTCCTACAAGCCACTTTAGCACACATTTTTAGCTCCTAGAGGGCACTTTAGCATGCATTTTAGCTTCTAGAGGACACCTTAGCACACATTTTAGCTCCTAGAGGGCACTTAAGCATGATTTCACTCCTAGAGGACACTTTAGGACACGTTTTAGCTCCTAGAGGATGCTTTAGCATGTATTTTGACTTCCAAGAGTTCACTTTAGCACATGTTTTGGCTCCAAGAGGGCAATTTAGCATGCCATTTATCTCCTACAAGCCACTTTAGCACACATTTTTAGCTCCTAGAGGGCACTTTAGCATGCATTTTAGCTTCTAGAGGACACCTTAGTACACATTTTAGCTCTTAGAGGGCACTTTAGCATGCCATTTATTTCATAGAAGCCACTTTAGCTCCTAGGGGGCACTTTAGAATGCATTTTAGCCTACTAGAGGTTACTTAAGCATATGTTCTAGCTCGTAGAGGGCACTTTAGCACATGTTTTTAGCTCATAAAGGGCACTCTAGCACATGTAGCTCCTAGAGGGCACTCTAGTATGCCATTTATCTCCTAGAAGCCACTTTAGCACACATTTTTCAACAACTGACACTGCCCTCTCCTCCGTCCATGCTACTGGAAAGTGCTGCCTCTAATATTCCATCATGAAAACAGGGTCTGTAAAAATAAAGTTGCAGCCGGTCGTTGCTCCATCACACCACCGGGACGAGAGAAGATGAAGACGGAGACGGAGAGGTTAAAGGTCGACACAAGCAAGTCAGTGAGGATTTACCGGAATGAAGAGAAAAGGCCGCAGGTTAAAGAAGAAATGATTGAAGGAGGAGGTGAGGAAGCAGCAGAGGACCGGAGGAGGAGTGTGGAGACAGGCTATTTACCATGTTCAGAAACCCAACGGTGAAGGTCAGTTCGTGCCCTTGAAGCAGATGGACACGTTTATTTCAGCTCGACCAGGCAGGACGACCTTTAGGCCCCAGGGAGACGTCGCTATTACATAAAACATCCCCATCATGCTGCCCAAATGCAGCAAAGAAGCAAATACTTAGCAGCTACTCCTCCTGTAAGAGCTCACTGCTGCTCAGCATCAACAGATACAGACGGTTAATAATTAATCAGCTTCTCAACATCCGAAATATTAGTTTTTACAGAAAAATAAAAGTAGACGGGTCACCTTCAGCATTGGCTGCTGTTTGAAAATCTACACACCAGCTTAAAGGTAGTGGTTTGCACAGAGTTTGTGAAGGGCAGGAAAGAAAACGAAAAAAAAGACACGTGTCTTCGCCATTAAGAAGGGCACTGTAGCCCTTTTTTTGGCTATGAGATGGCATTTTAACATGCGTTTTGGCTCCTAGAGGGCACTTTACCTCTTTTTTGGTTATTAGAGGGCACTTTAGCCCATGTTTTGGCTATGAGAGGGCACTTCAGTTTGCATTGTAGTTCCATAGAGGGCAATTTTACACACATTTTTGATATTAGAGGGAACTTTAGTGCACTTTTTAGCTCCCTAGAGGACACTTTAGCAAGTGTTTTGGCTCCTAGAGGGCACTTCAGCATCCTTTAAGCTCCTACAGGGCAGCTTAGCCTATGCTTTGGCTCCTAGAGGGCACTTTAGTACATGTTTTGGCTCCATGGAGGGCACTTTAGCTCTTTTTTGGCCACAAGAGGGCACTTTATCCCATGCTTTGCCTCCATGGAGGGCACTTTATCTCTTTTTTGGCTCCTAGAGGGCACTTTAACCCATGTTTTGGCTATGAGAGGGCACTTTAACATGTATTTTGGCTCCTAGAGGGCAGCTTAGCCTATGCTTTGGCTCCTAGAGGTCACTTTAGCACACGTTTTTTAAATAATCTTGCCACAAAGCATCTGCAGAAGCATTTTAGGGCACATTAAAACCACTGAAATGAATAAATCATAGCATAAAGTTGATGTGATTTAAATGTTGGTTTCCTAAACTCATTCCTGAATAAATGATCAGCAGCACGGCCTCCTTCAGGACTGATAATCACTTCCACTCATTAGAAGATAATTAGTGAAAAGCAGCTGAAAAAGACTCAGCAGATGTGGAAGCTACAGATGTGAAATATGTAAATTGGATTTTAATCAGTTTATAGTTATTTAAATATAGTGTTTTCATATGAAAACGATTTATTTATCTTCATTTTTCTAAAAAGCTGTGATACAAATGTTTTTACAGTTAGGCGAGAAAATGGGGGCTTTTATTTTGAAGGACACACGATTTAAGAGGTCACATGACCAGGATATCCCTATTAAGTATGTTATTCCACTGGCAGATAATTTCATTTTTTTCTGATTTGGGTAAATTTGGTCGTGTTTTAAGGAAACAAGAATAATATTTTCTTTAAAAAACATTAAATTTGACTAAAATCAAGAAGAAACTTCAAATAATATTGGATTAATTGTACAAAAAACAAGATTTTTCACCTGTTAATAAATCTGTTTTTGCTGTTTACGTCACATTTATGTCAAGTTCATATATGAAATGATTAAAACTCATACATTTATTTGTAAATATCTTTAAACCAACAGATCTATGAACATAAATTACTGCTGTAACATCAGGGGAGGAATGGAACTAACGAGGAGAACAGGGTGTGTGTGTGTGTGTGTGTGTGTGTGTGTGTGTGTGTGTGTGTGTGTGTGTGTGTGTGGACGAACTAATTAACGTTACTTCTGCCTAATTAGCAGCATTACAGCAGACAGGTGTGAAAACAGAGGAGCTCACACACAAACACACAGTCTGCATGAAAACAACACAAACACATGGAGTCACACACACACACACACACACACACACGATAGTTTCACCTTCCCTTTTGGCTCGTAGTCAAACTGCGGTTGAGGCAGAGAAACATAAAACTTCACAAAACTTCACAAAGTGACTTTGAAGTAATGAGAGTAAAATCTATAGATGATCAATAATCACTATTAATGTATAATATCAGTTATAGATGATCAATAATCACTATTAATGTATAATATCAGTTATAGATGATCAATAATCACTATTAATGTATAATATCAGTTATAGATGATCAATAATCACTATTAATGTATAATATCTTCATATTGAGATATTGATCATTTACATATTAATCACATTTTACCTTAATTTTTTTACTTTTACTTAATATTGAGTAGAATTTTGTGTAAATTAGAGATTATTATATAAAATCGGCTAATTTTACACTTCTTGTTAAATAATTCCATTTTAAGAATCTAAAAATGTGTGTGTGTGTGTGTGTGTGTGTGTGTGTGTGTGTGTGTGTGTGTGTGTGTGTGTGTGTGTGTGTGTGTGTGTGTGTGTGTGTGTGTATAGAATATCTCATTTATTGAAGAAGGTGATTTTTGGTAAAATCTGGTAAAAATCACTTTAAACTGAGTTAAAGGATTTTTTTGCCTAAAACAGGTTAAAATGACATTTTAACAAGTTGTTGTTCTTGTTAAACATGATTCTAGAATCTATTTCTACTGGTGAGACATTTCACAGGTTAGACTTTAATAATAATTTAATATAAATTCTCCTTCTGATTAATTTATATCAGAAATAAAACGTGTTATATCCCATTTCTGCTGAATCTGTTCCTCTAGATGCTGCTAACAGCTGCTAAACCTCACACAATGCACCTTTAACTTCTGTCTGAGGAGGTTCTGACATCCTGGAAAATCCTGGAATATCCTGGAATATTTTGGAAAAAACCTTGAATGTCCTGGAAAATCCTTGAAAACATCCTGGAACAGCTCATTCTCCACACAACAGCAGCTCCGTCTAAAATAAAACAGCCACAGAATAAATCAGGGCTCCGTTATAGCAGCCGATAATCATCTGTGATGATTGGAACAATTTACCGGAGGCAGAAAAACAATTTTAATTCTCTTCCTCTCGAGTTAAAAGGAAAAAGCCAAATAAAGAAATTCATTTTGAAAAAGAAAAACAGCTTTTGTGGTTTGACTCGTCTTTATCCGACGCTCATTCTGTGGATTTAAAGGATGAAAACCTGCAGGAAAATGAAGCTGAGCTGAAAATCTGTTGCATAGAACTGGGTTTGTCTTTGTTGTGGCTAAAGATACGACTTTGATTGATCTGATCCATAAATATATTGATTTATATTAATCTAACATGGATTTAAAAGGTAATAAATCAATTGTATTGACACTAGGAAATAACATATTTGAATTTAAACACAGCAGACTTTATATGGATGTGTTTTTTTATCATTATTTTTATTTTTAAAATTTAATTTATTATTAAAAAACACCAAAAATCACACGGTGAGCAGATTTAAAACTTCAAGACTTTGAAAAAAAAAGAAAAAAAAGGTAAATGGAATAAAAAATAGCTGACATCTAACACCTGAATTATATTCTCAAATTATATTTATGTTCCATGTTAAGGACTAATGTTAAAATTAGTACATTTTGGATTTATTCGCATTTATTCTGATAGATTTACGTTAATTTCTGTCTATTCTCGTTATCTCTATTGCATTTAATACAACTTACATGTGGTAAAAAATGTTTTGAATTACTTAAAATGGCCTAAATAAAATTAAAATATGCTAAATCAATTTTAGCATAAAAAAATTAAATAAATAAATAAAATAACTACTTGTTCTTCTTCTACTAACTGTATTATAATACAGTTACGGTTGCAAACGGGTGGAAATTTTGGGGTAAATTTCCAGAAAATTGCCAGAAACATTCCAACATTCCTTCAAAATAAAAGCCCCCTTTTCACACCTAACTGTAAAAACAGAGACTTTTATATAACAACCTATTAGAAAAATGAATATAAGGTAATATAATAGAGGGTTAACTCTACAATAAATATATTTGTGGATTAACTGTATTATAATACGGTTACGGTTGCAAACGGGTGGAAAATTTGGGGTAAATTTCCAGAAAATTGCAACATTCCTTCAAAATAAAAGCCCCCTTTTCACACCTAACTGTAAAAACACAGACTTTTATATAACAACTTTTTAGAAAAATAAATATAAGGTAATATAATAGAGGGTTAACTCTACAATGAATATATTTGTGGATTAACTGTATTATAATACAGTTACGGTTTCAAACGGGTGGAAAATTTTGGGTAAATTTCTAGAAAATTGCCGGAAACATTCCGTCAAAATAAAAGCCCCCTTTTCACACCTAACTGTAAAAACAGAGACTTTTATATAACAACTTTTTAGAAAAATGAATATAAGGTAATATAATAGAGGGTTAACTCTACAATGAATATAATATTTGTGGATTAACTGTATTATAATACGGTTACGGTTGCAAACGGGTGGAAAATTTTGGGTAAATTTCCAGAAAATTGACAACATTCCAACATTCCTTCAAAATAAAAGCCCCCTTTTCATGCCTAACTGTAAAAACATAGGTTTTATGTCAGTTCTTTTTAGAAAAATTCAAATAAATTATAATAAATGTTTGTTGCCATATGGAAATTCCTGGAAATTTACAACCATATATAACCTCTATACTTTTTGTCCATTACATTTTATTTAAACGATGGTTATTTTGCTATTTTATCACATTTAATTTGTTCTTTTATTCATGTTCTATATGTTGTTATCACTGTGTTTAATGCTGCTGCTGCTGCACTGGAACCTTAGAATTAAAATTATATAGAATTATACTGTAATACAACAAAGAAGAGAGGAGTTAATCTAAAACATAGGACGTGACAAATAAAGCTCCACGCCCACGTTATCACAACTTATATATATATATTAAAAAAAGACAGATTTAATATGTTTTCCTGCAGGAAAACACTGGAAACTCTGGTGTTTCTGCAGCCTTCAGCCTCTGAATCCACCCACATGACAATGTGTAAAAAGAAGAAAAGATCCTTGAGTTGGAGGTCAGAGACGTGAGAATAGATTCACTGCAGCCACGTTTTATACCGTTGTTGGTTTTATTTCCATGTTCCAACCTCCATCAACATCACATGTTTTACTGCAGTTATTCTATAAATGTGTTTTAACAACAGGAATTATCTGAATTCTAAAAGATAATCAATCAATAATCATCAATAATCTGATGAAGAGAGTCAGAATTATGAGATAGGACGATAAAAACTACAACATTAAGATAAATAGTCAAAGAATTTCATCTTATTTAAAGAAAACAAGACTAAATTTAAGAAAAAAAATCGATAACAGGTCAAAAAATCTAATTTAACTTCAGCTGCTGCTTAAAAACTAAATATTGTTCAGTGCAAAGTAAAAAAAAATCCTATCACTTGTTTATTTCAAGTGTTTTTTCCAAAATATGTGATAGAAAGTCAGAATTATAAGATAAAACGTCCAAATTATGAGATAAAAAATACGTTAAGATGAAAAAGTCAAACAATTTAATCTTATTTTAAGAAAATAAAACTTGAAATAAGCAAAATTATCTGTTAATTCAAGATAATTCTACTCAATATTGGATTAATACAAGATATTTACCTTTAAGGTCCATTTATAACATAAAAATGTGATTAATTAATTAATTAATAGTGATTATTGATAGTCTTATTATTAATAGGTGTGAAATGGAGGCTTTTATTTTGAAGGACATAGAATTTATGAGGTCACATGACCAGGATATCCCTATTGAGCATCACTGTTTTATAAGAGTCTTTTATTCAGAATTTTTATCAAATTTTTACCAAATAAAAAATTTTACTCACTATTTATGGTAAGTAAACTTTATTTATTTACATTTTATTAAATTTTAAAGGTTGTCTTTTATTCAGTATTATTATATATATATTTTTTATTTTACAGTATAAATACTGTAAATAGAACTACAATACTTCTGCTGTGAAAATAGAGTAACCTTATGCTGAGTTACAGTAAATATTAAGGTTTTACTGTGTATTTTTATTGTTTAGAAAGTGTTTTCCACAGCAAAACTGATTTAATCATCTTCATATTTTATCCCTTTATTAGATTATAAAAGTGGAGTGATGACATTAAAGCAGCAGAGACGCAGGATGAATGAATATTCACTAAAAGGTCAAACATCAAGCGACGATTCAGACTTTAATATGTGGAAAACCAGAAATGATGAGGTTTAGTGACGTTGAGACACGTGAACACATGACGTGGATGATTAGAGAAGCATCAACCCACATTAGACCCAATCAGAGCTCGGTCATCAGGGTTAATCTCTACTTTCACTGGAAATACAAACATCACTGCTCAACCACTGAATTACAGTAAATACGTCCGTACAGTCAAACCACAGAATCTACCGGAAATCAACAAATAACAGCTGAGTTCCAGAAAAAAATCACAAAAAACCTTCTGTTTAATTGTTAATAGGTACACCTGCCTCCTAGAGGGCACTTCAGCATGAGGTTGGTGTACGAGAGGGCACTTTAGCCCAGGTTTTGGCTCCTAGAGGGCACTTTAGCCCAGGTTTTGACTCCTAGAGGGCACTTTAGCCCAGGTTTTGGCTCCTAGAGGGCACTTTAACGTGCTTTGTAGTTCCTGAGAGGGCACTTACCCCCTTTTTTGGGATCATGAGGGCACTTTAGTTTGAAATTTGGCTTCTAAGAGGGAACTTTAGCACAGGTTTTAGCTCCTGAGAGGGAACTTACCCCCTTTTTTGGGATCATGAGGGCACTTTAGCATGTGTTTTGGCTTCCAAGAGGGCACTTTAGCATAAGTTTGGTTTGCAAGAGGGCACTTTAGCCCAGGTTTTGGCTCCTAGAGGGCACATTAACATGCTTTTTAGCTCCCAAGAGGGAACTTACCCCCTTTTTTGGGATCATGAGGGCACTTTAGTTGGAAATTTGGCTTCCAAGAAGGAACTTTAGCATGCATTTTGCCTCCTTTAGGGCACTTGAGTAGGAAAATGTGGTTTCCAAGAGGGCACTTTAGCCCAGGTTTTAGCTTCCAAGTGGACACTTACCCCTTTTTTGGGATCATGAGGGCACTTTAGCATGGGTTCTGGCTCCTAGAGGGCACTTTAGCATGCTTTTTAGCTCCCAAGAGGGAACTTTAGCATGTCTATTAGTGCCTATATAGGGCACTTCAGCACACCTTACCCCCTTTTTGGGATCATAAGGGCACTTCACCATGCATTGTGGCTCATATAGGGCACTTTAGCATGAAAAGGTGGTTTACAAGGGGGCACTTTAGCACACATTTTGGCTCAGGGGGCACTTTAGCACAGGTTTTGGTTCCTAGAGGGCACTTACCCCCTTTTTGGGATCATGAGGGCACTTTAGCATGCATTTTGCTTCCTAAAGTTTTGGTTCCTAGAGGGCACTTTAGCCCAGGTTTTAGCTTCCAAGTGGACACTTACCCTTTTTTGGGATCATGAGGGCACTTTAGCATGAGTTTTGGCTCCTAGAGGGCACTTTAGCATGCTTTTTAGCTCCCAAGAGGGAACTTTAGCATGTCTGTTAGTGGCTATATAGGGCACTTCAGCACACCTTATCCCTTTTGGGAATCATGAGGGCACATTAGCATGTATTGTGCCTCCTATAGGGCACTTTAGCATGAAAATTTGGTTTACAAGTGGGCACTTTAGCACACATTTTGGCTCAGGGGGCACTTTAGCACAGATTTTAGCTCCTAGAAGGCACTTACCCCCTTTTTGGGATCATGAGGGCACTTTAGCATGCATTTTGCTTCCTTTACGGCACTTGAATAGGAAAATGTGGTTTAAGTTTTGGTTCCTAGAGGGCACTTTAGCCCAGGTTTTAGCTTCCAAGTGGACACTTACCCCTTTTTTGGGATCATGAGGGCACTTTAGCATGCTTTTTAGCTCCCAAGAGGGAACTTTAGCATGTCTTTTGATGCCTATATAGGGCACTTCAGCACACCTTATCCCTTTTTGGGATCATGAGGGCACATTAGCATGCATTGTGGCTTCTATAGGGCACTTTAGCATGAAAATTGGGTTTACAAGGGGGCACTTTAGCACATATTTTGGCTCAGAGGGCACTTTAGCTTTAGTTTTTGTGTTACAAGTCATTTTATAAAACCACAGAAAACAAACGTGGAGTCCAGGTGTGACGACCTGAAGCTAGAAATAGAAGTGGAGCAGGGCAGAGCAGGATTTCCACTCAATTTCCTGTAAATTTCCTATGATTTACAGCGATAATCGCACGAAGCTGCAGGTAAAGGCAGCAGCTGTAATAGTGACATTCCTCACTACGTTTAATTCATGCATCGTCGTTTCGGACTCTTTTCCTGTCGATTCTCATGTTTTTCTTCAGCAGCTTTAACGTTTTTATCATTTTTCATGAAGAAAAGAAGCAAATCCCATCAAATGTCTGTGTCTTCATCATCTTCTCTGAACATTTGCATCAGAATAAAACGGCTTCAGATCACGGTGGTGATAGAGGTGAGCGGTAATTCATGAGAATTAGCAGGTAAACGCCGTTAAATTACAGCTTCTGCTCACATTCTCTGTCACATCCTATTGTGCAGCCGCTGCATTAACATAATAAATAGATGGTAATTCCTGCAGGACTTCAGCATTTCTAACAGGAAGCTACATATATGTATTTGTCTTTATGCAAATAAAGATTCAACAGCCTGAAATCTACTGGATTTTATTGATATTCACAGTTTGCAGCTGTAGTTTCTGGACTTTTACATAGAAATAAACGCTAAACAACTTCAGCCAGAGACAATTTATCAGAAATACTCCACTAACTCTGTGCAATTAAATTAAATTAGAAGCATTTATCAGGTCTATAATGTTTATTAGGTGTTTCTTGTTATTTAAAAGTCCATTTTCTATCATATTTATTTACAAAAACCATGATTCTGAGTGATCAAACTGTGTAAAAAAGAATGATAAATTATATATATGAACCCAAATCTGTTTTCATTTAATCATTTCAATAATAAGTTAATTGACTAAACAACTATATAAATGAATAATTTACACATTCTGCAACAACAGCATCATATTTACAGCTGGAATTTCATCTAATTATATGTTTGAGTCTAAAAATAAGCAGCAACTTGATGATGAATCACTGGAAAACAATGAGTTTTATCATCATCTTCTATAAAAGGTTGTGACCCGGGTCAGTAGAAACATTTAACATTAGAACATTTAATATTTCTATTTAATAAACTGATGTTTCTCTGCTACAGAAGCTGCTTCGTGTCATTTTCATCTTCTGAAAATGTTTAATTAGTTTGGATTTAACATTGACTGAATCTACATTATTCATATTAGAACTAGAAATAATGGAATTAAGTAGAAATTAAAGTTTAATTCTATTTAAAATGATTATTCTGTAAGTAGTAAAAATATATAGATACAATCAACTTAAAAATATGCATAAAAACTAGTTGAAATAATAAAATTAAGTCATTTCTTCATCTTAAAAACCATGAATTTCTAGTTTAATGCACAAAATAAACAGAACAACATGGAGTTTCTGTGTTTTTGATGCTTTCAATGAGAATCTACAGTAAAAATAGTTATAAAAATATGAGAAGGTTTGTCCAGACTTTTGGCCTGAACTGTAAATATATATATATATATATATATATATATATATATATATATATATATATATATATATATAGTCTTTTGGCCTGAACTGTAAATATATATATATATATATATATATATATATATATATATATATATATATATATATATATATATATATATATATATATATATATATATATATATATATATATATATATATATATATAGTCTTTTGGCCTGAACTGTAAATATATATATATATATATATATATATATATATATATATATGTGTACACACACATATATATATATATATATATATATGTGTACACACATATATATATATATATATATATATATGTGTACACACATATATATATATATATATATATATATATATATATATATATATATATATGTGTGTACACACATATATATATATATATATATGTACGTAGTTTCATCATCATCTTCTATAAAAGGTTGTGACCCGGGTCAGTAGAAACATTTAACATTAGAACATTTAATATTTCTATTTAATAAACTGATGTTTCTCTGCTACAGAAGCTGCTTCGTGTCATTTTCATCTTCTGAAAATGTTTAATTAGTTTGGATTTAACATTGACTGAATCTACATTATTCATATTAGAACTAGAAATAATGGAATTAAGTAGAAATTAAAGTTTAATTCTATTTAAAATGATTATTCTGTAAGTAGTAAAAATATATAGATACAATCAACTTAAAAATATGCATAAAAACTAGTTGAAATAATAAAATTAAGTCATTTCTTCATCTTAAAAACCATGAATTTCTAGTTTAATGCACAAAATAAACAGAACAACATGGAGTTTCTGTGTTTTTGATGCTTTCAATGAGAATCTACAGTAAAAATAGTTATAAAAATATGAGAAGGTTTGTCCAGACTTTTGGCCTGAACTGTAAATATATATATATATATATATATATATATATATATATATATATATATATATATATATATATATATATATATATATATATATATATATATATATAGTCTTTTGGCCTGAACTGTAAATATATATATATATATATATATATATATATATATATATATATATATATATATATATAGTCTTTTGGCCTGAACTGTAAATATATATATATATATATATATATATATATATATATATATATATATATATATATATATATATATATATATATATATATATATATATATAGTCTTTTGGCCTGAACTGTAAATATATATATATATATATATATATATATATATATATATATATATATATATATATATATATATATATGTGTACACACACATATATATATATATATATATATGTGTACACACATATATATATATATATATATATGTGTACACACATATATATATATATATATATATATATATATATATATATATATGTGTGTACACACATATATATATATATATATATATATGTACGTGTATATACATACATGTATATACACACATACATATATACATACATATACATATATATATATATATATGTGTATATACACACATATATACATATATATATATATGTATATATGTATATATATATATATATATGTGTGTGTATATACACACATTATATATATATATATATATAGTTTAAATTGCTTTAACCCCATTAGTCTATATGATTTGGAACTTGGGGTCCTTTAACACTGGAAATTGTGATTAAAATTCAATTAATAGCACAGCTTTAGTGTGTGTACACACACACACACACACACACACACACACACACACACACACACACACACAGATATATATGAATTCCCATTAAACCCAGTTATTTTCCCTGTTTCTTCTTCATTTCAAATATGTAAATGCATCAAATAACCAGATTAGAAGCAGCAGAGATTCAATGCTTCTTTTATAAAACTGTGTCCTTCAACAACAAGAAGCTGCAGTTCAGATGTAAATAAATAAATAAATAATAAATAAATAAATAAACAGCTGCAGCAGGTCGACAGCTTCTGTTCAACACAGGAAACCAACGCTGAATAAATCAGCTCGCATGTTGTTCCAAGCAGTTATCAGCTGCTCCACATGTTTAAAGCTGCAAAAAGAGGCAGAAAGACGACCTTGACCCCATGATGTCAATCAGCTGCAGCAGCTTTTACTGGTCAAATAAATAAAATCACACTTTAAATGGAAGGAAAAGTGGAAAAAGATGGAAATTAACCTGTTAAAACTGGAGATTTACTCATAAATCACCTGAGAAAAACAGAAAAAACTGAATAATACTTATAATCTCCTTTTTAATCATCTATCACAATATATTCTACATGTTCTATAATGATCCTCAGTGGATTTATAGCATTTTATGGACTAATAATTGACCTTTGACCTCTGATCTTATCAGTTATTGCAGATAATTTAGATTATTTCACTTCGTCTTCCTTGTTTTTAACTTTGAAATGAAGCATTTTTATATAAAATAATTATAAATTTACCAAATTCAAGAAAAATATATATAATTATATTCTATTAAATGATAAATATTCCAGATTAATTATCATTTAGCAGGAAAACTGATAAATAACTAATAATGAAAACATCTTAAATGTTAGTGTCATTAATTAATTAGTTAATTAAATGACAGATGCAAATAAACTGGGTTTAAATCCTTTGACTAAAGTATCATTATAATTCAGGTTTTTAAAGTTAAATTAATTGTATTTCAAGGAAACATTGGGTTTAAATGGTTAAACAGGCAGATTAATAATTAATTAGTTTATAATTTAATTAAACCCTTTGACAATTTGTGTAAAAAAGAAGAAGAAATGAATAAAATGTGGATTTTTGTAAATAAACTGGAATTTAATTATAGAATTTTTAATTATAGTTTTTAAAGTTAAATTCATTTTAAAGCCACTAACACTAAGTGGTTAAATAGGAAAATTTACTAAAATAATAATAATTTGTTTAAATTTGCGTTAGATTTTCATGCGAGTTGTTTACAAATAAATAAATAAAAAGTTGTTGATGTTGTTTACATGACACGAGACAAACAAACAAACCCACGTGTCCAAAAAAACAAACAAAAATAAAAATAAACGTGTAAAAATCCGCTGAAGCGTCGCGTTAATTATGAACCGGAAGCGTCTCCTCGTTAAATTAAAGTCTAATTAATTCGTTACCTCCGCTCTCACGTGCAGACAAAGGGAATCCCGCCGCCGCCGCCGCCGTCACCGCATCACGCACGCGCCTGTTTGCGTTAATCCCGCGTGTTTGCGTCTGTTTTCACGTTGTTTCTCCTCCGAACTCCTCCATGATAGAAAGAGGAGGAGGAGGAGGAGGAGGAGGAGGAGGAGGATGCTGCTCTGGAGAGGAGCAGAGAGGAGTCTGTTACCGAGAGGAGGAGGAGGGGGGGAGGGAGGGGGAGGGGCATGAGGAGGAGGAGGAGCAGGAGGAGGAGGAGGAGGAGGGAGGGGGAGGGGCATGAGGAGGAGGAGGGGGAGGAGGAGGAGGAGGGAGGGGGAGGGGCATGAGGAGGAGGAGGGGGAGGAGGAGGAGGGGGAGGAGCATGAGGAGGAGGAGGATGGGGAGAGGGAGGGGCATGAGGAGGAGGAGGAGGAGGAGGGGGAGGGGCATGAGGAGGAGGAGCAGGAGGAGGAGGAGGAGGAGGGAGGGGGAGGGGCATGAGGAGGAGGAGGAGCAGGAGGAGGAGGAGGAGGAGGGAGGGGGAGGGGCATGAGGAGGAGGAGGGGGAGGAGGAGGAGGGGGAGGAGCATGAGGAGGAGGAGGATGGGGAGAGGGAGGGGCATGAGGAGGAGGAGGAGGGGGAGGAGCATGAGGAGGAGGAGGGGGAGGGGCATGAGGAGGAGGAGGAGGGGGAGGAGCATGAGGAGGAGGAGGGGGAGGGGGCATGAGGAGGAGGGGGAGGAGCAGGAGGAGGGGGAGGGGCATGAGGAGGAGGAGGAGCAGGAGGAGGAGGAGGGGGAGGGGCATGAGGAGGAGCATGAGGAGGAGGAGGAGCAGGAGGAGGGGGGAGGGGGGGGGCATGAGGAGGAGGAGGAGCATGAGGAGGGGGAGGAGCAGGAGGAGCATGAGGAGGAAGGGGAGGAGGAGCATGAGGAGGAGGAGGGGGAGGAGCAGGAGGAGCAGAGAGGAATCTGTTACCGAGAGGAGGAAGAGGAGGAGGAGGGGGAGGGGGGTGAGGAGGAGGAGGAGCAGGAGGAGCATGAGGAGGAGGAGGAACCGGTGGAGGTCCCAGCTCTCCTCTTCTGTACTCCTCCTCCTCCTCATTATCCATCCTGCACTCCTCCTCCATATTACTCCTCCTACACCTCCTCTTTATCTCTCCTCCTCATCATCATCACTCCTCCTCCTCATCATCATTACTCTTCCTCCTCCTCTTCCTCCTCCTCATCATCATCATTACTCCTCCTCCTGGACCAATAAAAAGAGAGAATAGAAAAGAGAAAGAGATTTGATTTTTACAAAAATAAAATTTTATTTTATTTATTAAACTTTATTTACAAGTTTATGGTTTACAATTGACACTGCATCAACATGCTGTTATATTGAGATATATAGATATACATATATAGAGATATACATATATATAGATATAGAGATATACATATAAAGAGATATACATATATATAGATATAGAGATATACATATATAGAGATATACATATAAAGAGATATACATATATATAGATATAGAGATATACATATATATAGATATAGAGATATACATATAAAGAGATATACATATATAGATATAGAGATATACATATATAGAGATATAGAGATATACATATATAGAGATATACATATATAAAGATATAGAGATATACATATATAGATATATAGAGATATATAGAGATATAGATATATAGAGATATAGATATATAGAGATATAGAGATATATAGAGATAGAGATATAGAGATA
Source organism: Lepturacanthus savala (assembly GCA_030544235.1). Classification (NCBI taxonomy): domain Eukaryota; kingdom Metazoa; phylum Chordata; class Actinopteri; order Scombriformes; family Trichiuridae; genus Lepturacanthus; species Lepturacanthus savala. Next base: position 29,153,662 of record CM060481.1, read on the forward strand.
TATAGAGATATAGAGAGATATAGAGATATATAGAGATATATAGAGATATATAGAGATAGAGATATAGAGATATATAGAGATAGAGATATATAGAGATATAGATATATAGAGATATATAGAGATAGAGATATAGAGATATATAGAGATAGAGATATATAGAGATATAGATATATAGAGATAGATAGGGATAGAGATATGTAGAGATAGATATAGAGATATAGAGATATATAGAGATAGATAGGGATAGAGATAAATAGGGATAAATAGAGATATAAAGATGCATAGAGATAGATAGTGATAGAGATATGTAGAGATAGAGATATAGAGATATAGATATATAGTGATAGAGATATATAGAGATATAGAGATATATAGAGATATACATATATAGAGGTATAGAGAGATATAGAGATATATAGAGATATACATATATAGAGATAGAGATATATAGAGATATACATATATAGAGATATATAGAGATATACATATATAGAGATATATAGAGATATACATATATAGAGATAGAGATATATAGAGATATACATATATAGAGATATATAGAGATATACATATATAGAGATATATAGAGATATACATATATAGAGATAGAGATATATAGCGATGAATAGAGATATATAGAGATATATAGAGATCATCATTCCATCATTTACCATCAAACGTCTCAGATCAAAGACGTGATATTGAAGAGGATTTTGTCAAAGTGTGAACTTTAATAAAGTTTTTAAATTTGAACTTTTCATACATGATTTAAATAAAGTTTAATTTCTTATTTTATTTGAAAAGTCTCCACTGTAGAATGAAACCAAACCAGCTGAGCTGCAATGATTAATCAAATAATCGATTCATTGATTAGTTTCCAACTATTATTTAACTATTTAATTATTAATTAATGTATTTGAGTCAAAACTCATAGAAACTCCTATAAAACAGGATCAAGGTAAATAAACAGTAAATAAACAGGAAATAAACAGTAAATAAACAGTAAATAAAGAGACAAACACCTTCTTCATTACACCTTTTGAACTTTGACCTTTTTCTGTCTCAGTGAATAAATGAAGCAGGAAACTGTGAAAACGGCAGAAATATGAAATAAAACCAGACTAAATGAAATGAGTGACTTGTGTTAAAGCCAGTGTTTTATGGTTTATTAGTTCATATCTGATATTTCAGCTTCTGTAGATTTTAATGTTTTGTTCCACATCATAAAAACATCAAATGTCTTAAACGTTTTATAGACGATAACGTCTGATTATTTATAACGTGGCTGCAGAATTAATGCTGCAAACTTCTGTTATGAAGATTCATTTATTTCTGCATAAAACATGTTCGTGTGTGTGTGTGTGAATAAAACAACAAATAAAACAACATGTTTTTATTAATGAATTAATTCATTAATTTATTCATGAAGCTGTAGTTTGTTGGTGACATTTAATAAAGTGGACAGAACATTCTCTGACCCACTTTAAACTCATTATTTCCTGCAGCGTTTTCTCTTCTTCACTTACAGTAAAACAGGAAAATGTCAAATGTAAAATATGAATCTGTCAATAAATAAAAAATAAATACATAAAACATGTGTTCTACTATATTACTTTACTGTAAAACCTAATAAAAATATGAATTAAACCTCAATAATCTACATTAAATTCTATTTCTGACTAAAATACTTTAGTTAAATAAGGAATTTATTATTTAAAAAATATATTTAATGATATTTTGTTGTTGAGGCTAAAGGATTTAGCTTCATTCCATTTATCATAAATAATCTTTATGTTTATCTCACAAAAAAAAACAATTAACAGAAAAAATATTTAAAAAATAATATATTCTGAGCCCTTATAAATAGATTTATCTGGTTTATTTAATCGATTTGAACGTGTTATTTATTAGTAATTAAAATTTAAATTCTAAAATTAGATTAAATCAATTATATATATATGTAATTTAATATATATATAATTTTAATTTAATTTCCATCATCTGTGCATGTAGAATATTTGGTTTGTTAAATTTATTAAAGTTAAATTTACATAAAAATAACTAAAATGTTGAATAACTTAAAATTAATTCAATTACTGTATAATTTACAATCAACATCCATATATATATATATATATTATTAGATATATATGTTAAATTTAAATTTATTAAAGGTACATTTACAGAAAAATTGGTAAAATTAGATGTTAGATATATTAACAACCTGATATAATAAAATTAAGTATTTTCAGGTCATTTCTATTAAGTCTCATCTTGAAAACGCATGAATTTCTAATTTAATCTGATATAAAACTGATATAAATCATTATTTCTTTGTTTTTCAGTCTCTGACTAATTATATAAAGATATAAATGCTCATTATTTACTCATTATTTATTCACTTCTTCGTCTCTTTCTTGTGTTAAATTCAGTATTTTCCTGTTTCTGTGATAAATTAGACGTTGATGCTGCTAATTACTGATAATATGAGTGTATGAGAGTAATATTACATCTGTTCTACTGTTTCCTCTCATTATTGCTGCTTTCTTTCTTTTATATATAAACAGATGATTTTATATCATTTGTACTTTTTGAGCCGTAAAACACTGAATAAATCAAATTAAAGTGTAAAACAGTCAGAATTATTTCTATTTGTCTGGTTTGAATCTTCTGCTGCTTCCTGTCTATGAAAATAAATCAACATAAAACACAGTGTGGACCTTTGACCTCAGTAGAACTACAGCAGTGTTAGTACTCTTCACCTTTGACCTCAGTAGAACTACAGCAGTGTTAGGACTCTTCACCTTTGACCTCAGCAGAACTACAGCAGTGTTAGGACTCTTCACCTTTGACCTCAGTAGAACTACAGCAGTGTTAGGACTCTTCACCTTTGACCTCAGTAGAACTACAGCAGTGTTAGGACCCTTCACCTTTGACCTCAGTAGAACTACAGCAGTGTTAGGACTCTTCACCTTTGACCTCAGTAGAACTACAGCAGTGTTAGGACTCTTCACCTTTGACCTCAGTAGAACTACAGCAGTGTCAGTACTCTTCACCTTTGACCTCAGTAGAACTACAGCAGTGTTAGGACTCTTCACCTTTGACCTCAGTAGAACTACAGCAGTGTTAGGACTCTTCACCTTTGACCTCAGTAGAACTACAGCAGTGTTAGGACTCTTCACCTTTGACCTCAGTAGAACTACAGCAGTGTTAGGACTCTTCACCTTTGACCTCAGAGGGTTTTCAAGGTCAAACTCATCTCAGCTGCTGTGACACAAGAAGGAAAAGAGGTCAAAATGTTTCTGTTTGAATTAAATCAATTAATCACTTGTTGATTTACATTTACACGTCTCTGTACCTGTTTACTGTGTGTGTGTGTGTGTGTGTGTGTGTGTTTTTAGTGTGTGTGTGTGTGTGTGTGTGTGTGTATAGTGTGTGTGTGTGTGTGTGTGTATAGTGTGTGTGTGTGTGTGTCAGCAGCCTCTCAGACCAGATGGTGATGATTCCTCATCACGGTTCTGTTACTTAAGTAGAAAATCCTCCTGATGGGAAAAAAACAACAACACTGATGTGCACACACACACACACACACACACACACACACACACACACACACACACACACACACACACACACACACACACACACACACTAAACACACTACAAAAACACACACACACACACACACACACACACACACACACACACACACACACACACACACACACACACACACACACACATACACACACACACACACACACACACACACACACACACACACACACACTAAACACACTACAAAAACACACACACACACACACACACACACACACACACACACACACACACACACACACACACATACACACACACACACAGGCTATAAACATAATGTAATATGTTTATTATTGTAATAACATTACAATAATAAACATATTACATTACATTATACAACATTGTATTATGTTATATTAATAATTATTATATTAATTATAATAAACATAATATAAAATATTACGTAACAATACATTACATTAAATTACACACACACACACACACACACACACACACAGGTTATAAATATAATGTAATATGTTTATTATTGTAATAACATTATAATAATAAACATATTACATTATAAAACATTGTATTATGTTAGAAAATATTACGTAACAATACATTACATTAAATTATCATTAAATTGTTACATAACCTAATAATGAATTTCATCTATTTCCACTTTATTTTCTTTGCAGCATCTTCTTCTGTAGAAAAAACACGATTTTTTATTTTATTTCATATTTCAGCTGTTTTCTGATCATGTGACTGAGTTCAAACCCACACATTCACTCTGACCCTTCACCTTTAACCTGAGAGTCTCACAGTATTATCACAGTAATATGACACACACACACACACACACACACACACACACACACACACACACACACACACACAGTAAAGCTGCAGGTTCTTGTGGAGGCTCATTCATATTCATTTAAGATTAATTTAGAATAAATGACTCAACACAGCAAGAAACACATGGAAAACACATTTAAATACAAATAAGACAAGAAGAAACACACACACACACACACACACATTCTGTTTATATGGAAAAACCAAAGTAGGTCAAACACACAGATTTACAGGATAATAAAAGATGTTTAAAACACCAGAAACACACGATTTACAGAAATATGAATATGATAAAATGTGTTTGATGAATATGAATCTGTGTGATGAAGAAGAAGAAACTCACTGAAATAATTAAATTATTTGTAGGTTAATCTTAATCTGATTAGAACCACTGTATTTAATATATTATATTATAATAACATGAATATGTGAATAGATGTAATGTGGATTTTATTTGTTGTATTGCAACATTTGTATTTGTTCATGTCAATAAAGTTAATTGAATTATAGAGAGATATGAAACTGGTGTTTATTCTCATTCATTATTAGTTATATCAAAGGGAACTTTCACTTATTTCATTAAAATTCTGAACAAATAGTAAAAACACTGATGTAAATAACAACATCCCTGACTTATTGTGAGTAGTATATACATGTATAATACAAAAAAAAGGTGTTTTCTCAATTCTTTCCAATATTTTCTATTCCTGTAAGAATATTTCAAAGTAAAGTGCATATATACGTATATTTTAAGACCAGTCGTGTGTGGAAGAATGACTGAATGAATTCAGAATGAAGGAATATCTGACACAAATGCAACAGTATAATATGTCAAATTTATATAAAATAAGTCTGAGACTGTACAAACAACAAAATACTAACTGTATAAAGTCATTTTAAAGGTCTATAAATAGGAATAAATTCACCTAAAGAGACAAGTCAGATCAGTATTTACATATATAGAATTGTGTATCATCTGCATAGCGACAGTGATAATTGTCTTTATGGAGACTAATGGAAAAAATGTATAAAGAAAAAGGAACAGGACCTAGAATGGTACCTTGGGGAACTCCTTATTGCCTAAACTAATACAAATTTCTGTCTGAATGGAACCAGACAAGCACAAACCAATTAAAATACGATGGTTCTGATATAAATGACAAATAAATTCATCCAAAGAAACAAATCAGATCAGACTTTGTTTTACAGATAAACACATTTTTTTGTCAAAATAGTCCATAACTTTGCTTCTTCTGTTATAACTATAATAAAGTTGGTTTGAAACTGAACATTATTAATTAATAAACAGGAATCAAGTCTAAAAATTCAAGATTTTGAAGCAAATTATCTATTTTTTATTCCAAAAAGGAACATTTTAAAGGAAATAACAACTGAATGTGTAAAATGAGAAATATTTCAGATGCAAAAGTAAAGAAAATTGATATTTACAGTTGTATTGGGACAAGTTTTATTATATATTATATGTATTTATTATATGTATGTTTATACACATGTGGACAGTTATGAGCTTTAGTGGATTCAGTGAGTTGTTGTTATATCTGATCCTGAGCTACTTTTACACCAAAACATCGTCAGAAACTGCAGTAAAATCACATTTTCTCTCTATTATAACGGTTTTGTTACTGAAGGGCTTTAACAGGCGACATATGAACCTGTTCCTTCATTTTTATCTCCTCTATGAAAGAGAAAATAGCAGCAGCCGCATCTTTCAAAGCTGGAAATGCTCCAGCAGAACCGCAGGATATTTTCATTCCATCACATGAAATAGAGGCTCATGAATTCCCTTAAAGCTTTAAGAAGGAAAATCTTGGCAGGAAATCTCATAATCAACCAGATCTGCTTTGCAGCATCAACAGCAGCTGTTTCTCTGTCTTTGAAACACATCCTGGTTGTTTTATTGTGGTTTTCTGAATAATAAATCCTCAATAAAAGGCAGAATCTGTGAAATAAATGTCCCTGCAGCTTAGAATATCAATGCTTGGTGTTGATTCGTGTTTGTAATGAGCAGAAATCACTGCAAATCTAATCTAATTTAATGTTTTGTTGAAATTACTTCATTTTATCAAGTGGTTGCACAAAATTAATTTATCTATTTATCTATATTTCTATTTTTAAGCTGATTGTACTTATATATTTTAGAGATTTCTACTTAAATCCTTTATTATTTCTACTAATTATTTCTTGGAACTAAAATGAATTATGTAGATTTAGTTAATGTAATATTTTAACTACTACATATTTAAGTTAAATCCAATCTATTTAAAACATTTAGCTGTTTTTTTAAGTATGATAAAATGGTAAAATGTATTAAATAAATACATTTGGAGCCAAATATAAAGAGAAAAGATGAACTGAACGAGTCTCAATAATGTTAAATTCTGCTTTTAAAATGCTTAAAAACATGTTTTTCACAGACTAAACCATCTTTATCTGTTAAATTTAACATTTACTGAGTAAAATGAGTCCGACTCACACAATCAGGACACATCTGGAATGTTTCCTCCTCATGTTTTAACGTTAATTTCACTTTAAAAGCTCTAATTATTATTAAATATATGTCTATTATAGTCAACATATGGACTTCTCTGCTGCTTTATTCTATAAACTGGTTCAACAGGTGAAACACATGATATAATCAACAAAGGCTGAAATACACAGGAAGTAAAAGTGACACAAGGCAAAGCCTTTCAAAATAAAACAGGAAGTAGATACAATATTTAAAAGCCCTTTAAAACAAAGTCTGATCTGACTTGTCTCTTTGAATTTGTTTGACGTTTATATCAGAACTTGCAGTAAAATGTCCATTAACTCGTCTACTAATGTATTTAACAGCGTCGACCGTCGTATTTTAATTAATCGTCTTTTATCTAATTAATCGAAACATTCAGGTCTCACTGGTTTTATGCTCCTGATTCAATAAGGAGTTCCCCAAGGTACCATTCTAGGTCCTGTTCCTTTTTCTTTTTCATATTTTTTCCATTAGTCTCCATAAAGACAATTATCACTATCGATATGCAGATGATACACAATTCTATATATGTAAAAACTGATCTGACTTGTCTCTTTGGGTGAATTTATTCCTATTTATAGACCTTTAAAATGACTTTATACATTTAGTATTTTGTTGTTTGTACAGTCTCAGACTTATTTTTATAAATTTGACATATTATATCGTTGCATTTGTGTCAGATATTCCTTCATTCTGATAAACAGACAGTTTATTCCTCTAGTCTTGTTAATCTAGCGAAGTGAATCTTGTTAATCTGGAGTAAAATCTCCAGAGATTAAAAATGCAGTAGCCAGATTTCTCCAGATTACATGAAACTACATTTTTACTCTACACAAACCCTTAATTTGGTAGTTTTAGCTGTATATGGAGTTCCCCAAGGTACCATTCTAGGTCCTGTTCCTTTTGCTTTCTTATTCCTTTATTCAGTTTATTCCTCTAGTCTTGTTAATCCAGCGAAGTGAATTTTGTTAATCTGGAGTAAAATCTCCAGAGATTAAAAATGCAGTAAAATGTCCATTAACTCGTCTACTAATGTATTTAATAGCTTCGACCGTCGTATTTTAATTAATCGTCTTGAGAAACATTCAGGTCTCACTGGTTTTATGCTCCTGATTCAATATGGAGTTCCCCAAGGTACCATTCTAGGTCCTGTTCCTTTTTCTTTATATGTTTGTTTCCCTCTCTGCAACATAATTAGTCACCGTATTAGTATGAAATAATAATCAATTTAACAGATCAATACGACTGAAGCTGGTTCAGTTTGTGTTCATCATGTTTTTTTGATTATTTTAAAATCAGAACTGATGTTTGACGTTATTATTGAGACGATTTGAGGAAGAAACCAGAAGTTTTTATTGAGTCTCTGAGGACAGGAAGAAGATGGAGGTTGGTGAAGTGTGTGTGTGTGTGTGTGTGTGTGTGTGTGTGTGTGTGTGTGTGTGTGTGTGTGTGTGTGTGTTTGTGTGTGTTCACCTCATTAAAAATAGAGGTTAATAACAGTCTGAGTGTGAATTCTCTGGTGGTAAACACATCCCATAAAAAGCGAACAATGTGGGACCTTTAAAACTTAACGAGGATCAAATTGGCTCGTTGGAGGTTTTATGTTTTTTCTCATAAATGCAGATTATGCAACAACCTGAAAAAACAGAAAACAACAAAAGAAACGTTGCTGCAGCAACTGGAACCAAGTTAGAGCTGAAATAACTGGAGATAGAGAAGATGTTATCCTTTAAAAGAAGCTAGAGACAAAGCTTTTAGATTTATTATTCAGATTCTGGAATATTCTGACTATTAATCAACTTATTTATACTTTTAGGATGTAATTTACATTCATTACATTATTTTAATGCAATTTCATTGATTTTTTTACAGTACAAAACACACGAGGGGACAAATAAATATATCTTTATAGTATATAAATGGATATTTTCATAATTTTATATCCTTGAAGATGTAAAAATCCTTACTGAGCTCCTCATAATTTACCTTTAAAAGCCTTAAAAATTTTAATTTACTCGTTAAATTCTTTAAAATATATAGAAACAGTCGTTATTAATAGAAGAAACTTCAAACTATATTTAACAGATTTATTGGGTGTGGAATGAATCTCTGTTTTAAAGCTGCTGGATCTTTTCTATATATTTTCTTTTTATGTGTTTTTATGGGTGTTTTAAACATGGAAATAAATAAATAAATAGAGATGAGGACAGAGAGACTATCAATAATCACTATTAATGTATAATATCAGTTATAGATTATCAATAATCACTATTAATGTATAATATCAGTTATAGATTATCAATAATCACTATTAATGTATAATATCAGTTATAGATGATCAATAATCACTATTAATGTATAATATCAGTTATAGATGATCAATAATCACTATTAATGTATAATATCAGTTATAGATGATCAATAATCACTATTAATGTATAATATCAGTTATAGATGATCAATAGTCACTATTAATGTATAATATCAGTTAACTGAAGTATAGCACTATGTATAATTTCTCGCTACCTTAATTTTTAATGACTATTTAGCATTTTATATAGACTTTTATTTAGACTATATAGCCTTATCTGATATTTTATTAATTTATTGTAATTTATTGAATAATTGCTAGTTGTGTCCTTTATATTTTCCCATGCAGTGTTAGCTAACTGCGTTGTTAGCTAGAACCGTATTAGCTAACACTGTGTTAGCTAACACTGTGTTAGCTAACTGCGTTGTTAGCTTGAACCATATTAGCTAACACTGTTGGCTAAAACAAATGTTAGCTAGAACTGTGTTAGCTAACACTCTGTTAGCAATACAACTGTAAATATAGTGCAATATGTTAGCTAACACTCTGTAAGCTAACCGTATTGTTAACAAACATAACATTAGCTAGAACCGTGTTAGCTAACTGTATTGTAAGCTAAAATAATGTTAGCTATAATGGCGTTAGCTAACTGTATTGTTAGCTAAAATAATGTTAGCTAGAATGTTGTTAGCTAACACCGCTCTAGCTAACATTGTGTTCATATTATTACTATTGTTTTATCTTTATAATCACCTGTTTGTTTTATTATTCTCTTTTAATATGAGAACCACAGATGGAAATTAGCTTCCAGCTGTGTGTAGCTAATGTTTTATCCAGTATTATTTAGCAACGTGACCTTTTTACCTTGTTTTGTCTCACAACAGCCAAAAAAAAAACCTCTGAAATATTCATTTAACCGTCATTAACAACAAATAACAGGGTTTGTATAGAACTGATGTCGTCTGAGGCTCTGAGAGCAGAACGATGTAAAAAGCTGTTATTATTTCACACAAAAGCACAGTTTCTGACTGAAAAGCCATGAAATTATAAAGGCTTGTTTAAATAATCAACCTCTTTCAATTCAAAATCAGTGGATCCATTAACTGCTAAACATCAGAGGAGTTTAGTTTCACGGCCAAGCATCACTTCGTGCTTCCTGTTATTTCAACTGGGTTTTTAAATTTTTATTGCGATTTACGTCATTGATCAGAAAAAAACACGTTCAGACGACATTTTACAGGAAGCTGCAGGAAAAGGTCAAGTTTATCTGTCGCCTGTGTAAAGTCCTTCAGTTAAAAATCCAATATCGAAGTGGAAAGGAAGAACAAATGTGTTTAAAGTCGTTTCGTACTATAAACAGTAATGAATCCAACCAAAGAGGCGTCAGATCAGTGTGTTTTCAGAATTAAATACATACAAACTTGTCATTGTGTCCTAATAAAACTGTAAATATCAATTTTCTTTACTTTTGCGTATAAATTATTCTCATTATTGCACATTCAGTTATTTCCTTTAAAAATCCATATTTAAAATGTTGCTTTTTGGTGTAAAAATATTAAATTTGCTTCGAAATCTTGAATTTTTAGACTCGATTCCTGTTTATTTTCATTCTTTGACCTTAATAATGTTCAGTTTCACACCAATTTATTTGACATTTATATCAGAACTTACAGTAAAATGTCCCTTAACTCATCTACTAATGCATTTAATAGCGTTGACCATCGTATTTTAATTGGTTTGTGCTTGTCTGGTTCCATTCAGACAGAAATTGTATTAGTTTAGGCAATAAGGAGTTCCCCAAGGTACCATTCTAGGTCCTGTTCCTTTTTCTTTATATATATTTTTCCCTCTCTTCAACATAATTAGTCTCCATAAAGACAATTATCACTAAGCAGATGATACACAATTCTATATAACATAATTAATCACCTTTTAAAGTAAATTCACCTTCACATCCAAAATATTTCTAATATTACACATTCAGTTGTTAATTCTCTTTAAAAATCACCTTTTTTAATAAAAATGCTGCTAAAATCTTGTTATGGATAAAACAATTGAATTTTCAGACTCAATTCCTGTTTATTTGGATTCTTTGACCTTAATAATATATAATTAAACACCAAATTAATGTTAATTTATTCATAAATTGTGGTGAGAACAGGTTAAATGTAACACAGGATATATAATATGGGCTAAAACTCACCTTCAGTAGCAAATCACTTAGCAATAAATTGCTTTATAACTAAAAGCAATTGATGTTTTAGACTTTATTCCTGTTTATTTGGGTATTTACGACCTAAATAATGTTCAGTTTGTTATTATAGTTATAACAGAAGAGGAAACGTTTGGCTTTAGTGAGTTTTTCAGAATAAAAAGTGTTTCTATCTCTGAAAAACAGCTGCTGTGAGTGTGTGTGGTTTTATTTAAAGCACAGAATGAACATGTTGAAGATCAGGTGGTGAACAGGCTGTGGAACGTTAATTAGCCTGAATAATAATGTTAAATACTGGACCGACCCTCATTCTCTGGGTGGAGGCCAAGAAAAGAAGAAACAGGTGGAAGATTCATTGTTAAGGTGTAAAACGTGGACATGTGGCGCCTCCTGCTGGTCACTGGTGGTAACAGCAGGTAAATACATGAATAAACAGGAATCAGCTGTGAAAAGTCGGTTTTAGCAGCAAATTTATACACATTTATATTAAAAAACATTATTTTAAACTGAATAAATAATATTATATTAATGAAACATTTAAAGGTGGATTTTTAATAATATGTGAAGTAAAGAAAATTCATTTTTACAGTTTTATTGAGACAAAACGATGAGTTTTATTTATTTATTATATTATTACTGATTAAATTATTAAATTAATAATTAAATTATTTATTAATTTATAGGATTTAATTCCTGTTATGTTTAATTTGAATATAATATATAATAGTGATTATTGATCATCTATAACTGATATTATACATTAATAGTGATTATTGATCATCTATAGATTCTTGATTTTACTCAAATTAAAGATTAATGAATTTAAAATGAGATTTTTATAATTTCTGCTTTAAACTGAAGTGATGTTTTAATGAGTTTGTGATTCTTTTGGTTTTTTAATCACTTAATCAATAAAGAACAGAAGCTCCAGCATCATTGGCTTTTTAATAACAACAATAAAAACAGTCAGAAACCGCTGTTGTTTGTGTTTTGGAGCCAAAGCAACATGTACAGTAGTCGGCCGGTAGAAGTACGACAGAGTCTGTAAATACACAGAAGGGAATAAGAGAAGAACCAAAGATCCAGATTTTAACAAAACAAGTCGAGGTCCACGTGTTTCACTGACAACGAAGCAGTAATTTCAGGTTTTAACAGAATTAGTTTGATGAAAAAAACACAAAAAATCATCAAGTGTGGTCCTCACATCAGCAGCTTCACATGACTTTCACTCACCAGCATCAGACTCGTCGTTTAAACTCCATCTGACAAACAAATGACTCAACATTTGCTTTATTTACGTAAGAAAAAGAAAAAAAAACAGTCGTGCAAAAGAAAAACAAAGGACGTGATCACGGCAAAAACAGAAGAAGTGGAAAATATTACTGACAAATACCTGATATACTCGAATAATAAAGGACAAAAAGGTGAATCTGTCCGTGTTTGCAGCCACAGCTGAAATGTTCCGTTAGCCGTTAGCTGTTAGCCGTTAGCGGGGAAGAATAACGTGATCGGTACATTCAGTCGATATTTCTTTAAAAAAAACAACTCTTCAACGGGGGCGGCGGCTTTTAAACGTGCAAACATGTGGGAAAAAAACAAAAACACGAGAAAAAACAAACCTTCAAGTTTTTACGTGAACGGTTGGTCCACTGAATCGCACTTCCTTAGCTTTTATTAACATGTTAGAAAACACGCGTGTAACCGTTAAACAGTTAAAATAAACAAAAACTACGTTAGTTTTTTAAAAAATGGCCGTTCAGAGACGTAAGGCCACGAGTTTTTTTTTTTTTTTTTTGGAAGGAAAATTCACCCTCATTGGTCCGAGGAAACTGAAAACTGGCGGTTTTGGTAGAAATCCGCTGGAGCTAGCTAGAAAAAACAACGACGACGCTAGCTGAGGTGTGTGTCCAGCGTTTTTTTTGTTTTTTTATAGATATCGGGGTCAGTAGGGGTCACGTCAGTAGTTCTCGTAAAAATTCCCGCTAAAAAAAGTGACCGACCGTTTTTTTTTGTTGATGTTAATGAAAAACAGGCTCGAGAGGAAGGGGAGGGGGGAGGGGGCGGGGTCACGTGACGGGGGTCATGTGACCAGGTTCAGTCGTCAAGGCGACAGTCACACAGCTCCTTGTAGAGTCTCTTGCGGATGCGAGGCATGTCGTCCTGACTGAAGAGCAGCGGCTGTTTCACCGACAGACGACGACAATACTGAAAAAAACACATTTCACACACGATTATATCAAATATGTCGATTTTATGTCTTTTCTTTACATTTTAACAACAAATCACTAATAATCATGTCATTTAATATATATTTTTTTACATTTTCTACTATTTTATTTGCAGAAAATATCATTTTAATGGTTGTTACAGTTGCTGTTTGGTCAAATCTGCCCATAAACAAAAAAATATTCTTTGTTTATTTAATCTATTTATTTAAACTCATAATAATCTTAATAAAATGACTCGTTCTCTGCAGGTTTGTATGTTTTTTCTCATCATTTTCTGCAGAAAATATCATTTTAATGGCATAAATATACCAATAAACATATTCAATGTACATTATTCTTTTTTTGGAGGATTATTCTAAAGAATTAAATGATTAAATACATTTTAATTACTCTTTTCTTTGCAGAAAACAGCATTTTATGGCTGTTATAGTTGCTGTTTGCACAAATCTGCCCATAAACAAACATCTATTTATCCCATGTATTAAATTATCTTTGGGGGTTTTATTTTAGAGACTTTAATGATTAAATAAATCATAATAATCTAAATAAAATGACTCTTTCTGGGCAGGTTTGTATGTTTTCATCCTCATTTTCTGATATTTTCTGTGCAGAAAATAACATTTTAATGGCATAAATATACCAATAAACATATTCAATGTACATTATTCTTTTTTAGGAGGATTATTCTAAAGAATTAAATGATTAAATACATATGTGAGGGTTGAAAATTAGATTTATTCCCCATTTTGTCGTCTTTTCTTTGCAGAAAATATCATCTTAATGGCTGTTATAGTTGCTGTTTGCACATATATTATGTGTGTGTGTGTGTTTTATGTGTTTTTGATGCGTGTGTGTGTGTGTATGTGTGTGTGTGTGTGTGTTTTATGTGTTTTTGATGCGTGTGTGTGTGTGTGTGTGTGTGTGTAACGTCTCACCTCCAGGACAAAAACTCCACAGTCGCTGTCGTTTTTCTGCTGAGGAATCCCCTGAAGACACATTTAACAGTCACTGATTTTATATTTATTACCTTATTATTTATTAGAAATGTAAATATAAACAAACAAACATCATAAAAACATTAAACCTGCAGGAATCAATGTTTCATACAGTAGAGTTTTGAGTTTTCACACCTGAACCGTCCATTTATTAAATAAAAACACCTGTTTTATATGATATATTTATCATATATTAATATCATATATTTATATATTGATATGATATATTTATCTATAATATATAAATGATATAGTAGTTGAATTCACCTTGATGATGGTGATCTTCCAGCCTTTCTGGAACGACGTCTGCTTCTTCTCTCGAGCTTCAGACTGAAGATACTTCATGATGTTCTGATGAGGATAAGAAAAATTCATCATAATTAATAAAAATATATACAAAAAAATGTATAAAATATACAAAAAAAACCACAAAAAAATGTATAAAATATACAAAAAAACACAGGAATACACAAAATACACATAATATACAAAAAAAAACAAAGGAATACACATAAAATACATAAAATATACAAGAAATATACAAAAAAAATACAGGAATACACAAAGAAATACATAAAATATACAAAAAACATGAATAGACAAAAAAACATTAATTAAAAACACATATACACACATGTGGATACACACACACACACACACACACACACACACACACAAATAGAATACACAAAAATACACACACACACAGGTGATACACACATGTATATATACACACACACACACACAGGTGATACACACATGTATATATACACACACACACACACACAGGTGATACACACATGTATATATACACACACACACACACAGGTGATACACACATGTATATATACACACACACACACACACACACACACAGGTGATACACACATGTATATATACACACACAGAGATAAACACATTTATATATTTAATATATTATATCTATTTAATCTATTTAATATAATATATTTATTTAATATATTAATGAGTCTGACCTCTGTCGTGTGCCTGAAGACGATTCCCTGGCTGTCGTAGTAATTGATGGTTTTGGTTGCCATGGTGACGGTAACGAGGGACCAGTGGATTTCTAAGTGGATGGGGATCAGTAAGAGCCACTTGGAGAACAAATCCACCTGAAACCATCACACACACACTTTAATATAATAACACACTTTAATATAATAAAACACTTTAATATATGAAATAAAATAACTGATAAAACACCAGGTAGATGGAAGTTAGAGTCAGTTCCACTAAAGTTATAATATGAGTTAATATAAGCTGATTTATTTATTAATTTATCCACATTAAACTATTTTCTGTTTGTCGTAATGTAAATGATCAACTCAGTAGTTTCCATTATGATATTTACAAGTTAAACTAATGAATATATGAATGAACAGGGTGGAATTTAGTGGTTTTATTCATTTTCTGGGTTTTATTCATTCACTAAGGAAATAAAATCAGTTGAATTTGATTCTGTTGGAATTTATAACAAAATCCAACGTTTTCAGACCTAATTAGACCTTTTACTATATTTTCAGTGTCAATAAAACACAATATAAACCCAATTTATTATTATTAGAATAAAATTAATGGACTAAAGTTCATTTTTCCTACAACACCTGAAGGCAGCATAAAGTTATGTTGAATTTTTACAGAAAAAAACCTTTAAATCAATCAAATACAATTATTTTGACAAATTAGACGTTGAAACCTTATTACAGTTAAAATATGAGACAATTAACCTTTAAATGTGTCTTTAAAACCCATAAATAAACATATTTAACTTCCTTTCTGCTGCAGCTAAAACCAAACACATGCATGTGTTTCCTGTCGTCACTGGTTGAACCTTTGTGACATCACAGCTGCAGTGTCTTCTTACTTTCTTGGTCCACCTCTTGACGCCGTCGTAGCCTTTGGCGACGAGCTGCTTGTGGAAAAAACTGTTAAAAAAATGAACCTGAAACAGAGAAACGATGAAAAATGAAGATTTTAAATAAGAAACATTCAGTGAAAACGCTGAAAATGATGGAGTGGAGCTTTAAATGAGTGAATCTTTGATTTTCTACATTTATTCAGAGTCAGATTCTTTATTTCTTTGGATTAATGTGTTTTCACCTTGTGCTGAGTCGCCTCCATGATCAGTTCCCCGTACATGTTGATGATCTGAAGGAGAAACGTCACAAACAGCAGATTAGAAGAGTGGAAATAATATTAATATTAACTTTAACAGGAAACAACAAGTTTATGTCTTAATTTAATATTTTAAAGATGAAATTAATAATTATTAAATATTATCAGCAGATTATTTGGAGGAAACTTTACTTTTAATCAACTGTTTTTAAATTTTATCTTGATTTTTGTTTTTAATTGCTTGTTTTTTTTTTACATTTTTAATTTTTAAATTAAAATTCAATTAAAATTTTTTATCATTTTTTAATTTCAATAACTTGATTTTTAATTTTATTTAATTTTAAGTCATTACTTTTTAATTCTGTTTTAAATTATATCTTGATTTTAATTTCTTGATTTTTATTAAATAAATTGTTCCATTTTTAATCAACTATTTTTCAATTTTATCTTGATTTTTGTTTATTTTTAATCTTTAAATTAAAATTTAATTTAAATTTTTGATTATTTTTTGATTTTTTCCCCTTTTAATCTGTTTTTAAATTGTATTTTGTTTTTTAATCTTTCTTAATTTCAATAACTTGATTTTTAATTTTATTTAATTTTAAGTCATTTATTTCAGTTTTAATTGTTTTCAAATTATTTTTGTTTTCAATTTCTTGATTTTTTATTTTTAATTTAAAATAATTTAAATGTTTTCCCCTTTTAATCAACTGTTTTTAAATTATATTGTGTTTTTTGTTATTAATTTCTTGATTTTTGTTCTTATTTAATTTTAATAAATTTAATTTTCCCTTTTTAATCAACTGTTTTTTAATTATCTTGGTTTTTGGTTTTAATTTCAATAACTTGATTTTTCATTTTATTTAATTTTAAGTCATTATTTTATTCTGTTTTCAAATTATTTTTATTTTAAATAATTTAAATGTTTTCCCTTTAATCAACAGTTTTTAAATTATATCTTTGTTTTTAATTTAAATTTCTTGATTTTTATTCTCATTTAATTAAATTTTCTCCCTTTAATCAACAGTTTAAATTATATCTTGCTTTTAATTTGATTTTTATTCTTATTTAATTTTAATTAATTTAATTTTCCCTTTTAATCAACTGTTTTTAAATTATATTTTTCTTGTTTGTTGTTTTTAATTTCAATTTCTTGATTTTTAATTTAACTTAATTTTAATTATTTAAAAATTTTTCTTTTATGAATTTTTCTTGTTTTTAATTCTTTAGATTTTTTTTCTTATTGAATTTTAATTAATTTCAGTTTTTGCCCATTTTAATTATCATTTTTTTCTTGTTTTTTTCTTCATATTTTATTTTTAATAATTTACTTTTTTGCCCATTTTAATCAACAGTTTTTCTTGGTTTTTGTTATTAATTTAATTTCTTTTTTAATTTCATCTTTTATTTTTTTTATTCTTATTTCATTTATTTTAATCAACAGGATTTAAACTCTTAATATTTCATATCAATCACTCTGAATTAACTTGTTGTATAGAAATAAACTCACCTTTATAAACTCACCTAAAGAAAATTTTAGATTTTTAATTCTTTTATTTGATTTTTGATTTAATCAACAATTGTTTAATTACATCTTGCTTGTTAATTTGTCTTTAAACACCATTTTATTTCATTTTAATTCATTTAAATAGTATTTTGATGCTTTTAAAGCCTGTGCTCTGCATCTATTATATGACTGTATACAGTGATATTATTCATCATAGCTGTAACTATTATATGACTGTATACAGTGATATGATTCATCATAGCTGTAACTATTATATGACTGTATACAGTGATATTATTCACAGCTGTAACTATTATATGACTGTATACAGTGATATTATTCACAGCTGTAACTATTATATGACTGTATACAGTGATATTATTCACAGCTGTAACTATTATATGACTGTATACAGTGATATTATTCATAGCTGTAACTATTATATGACTGTATACAGTGATATTATTCATCATAGCTGTAACTATTATATGACTGTATACAGTGATATTATTCATCATTCAACACATTTATATTCTGCATCATTTAACACTGTGACCTGGTCGTTCAGCCAGTTCTGCTCCTCCAACGTTCCCAGGTCCTCCAGACTCAGGGTGTGTTTGTTATACGTCACCATGAAGCCAGAAACCGGAGCTGAGGCCAGAGCTGCACGGTACCGGGTCACCTCCCCCTGGATGTTCAGACCCCTGGGAGGAGGAGGAGGGGGAGGAGGGGGGGGAGGAGGAGGAGGGGGAGGAGGAGGAGGAGGAGGGGGAAGAGGAGGAGGAGGAGGAGGAGGAGGAGGAGGAGGAGGGAGAGGAGGAGGAGGTGGAGGAGGAAGAGGAAGAGGAGGAGGAGGAGGAAGAGGAGGAGGGGGGGGAGGAGGAGGAGGAGGAGGGAGAGGAGGAGGAGGAGGAGGGGGGGGGGAGGAGGAGGAGGAGGGGGGGGGAGGAGGAGGAGGAGGAAGAGGAGGGGGAGGTGGAGGAGGAAGAGGAAGAGGAGGAGGAGGAGGAAGAGGAGGAGGTGGAGGAGGGGGGGGGAGGAGGAGGAGGAGGAGGAAGAGGAGGAGGGGGGGGGAGGAGGAGGAGGAGGAGGAAGAGGAGGAGGAGAGGAGGAAGAGGAGGAGGAGGAGGAGGGGGAGGAGGAAGAGGAGGAGGAGGAGGAAGAGGAGGAGGAGGAGGAGGAGGAAGAGGAGGAGGGGGGGAGGAGGAGGAGGAGGAGGATGAGAAGGAGGAGGGGGAGGAGGAAGAGGAGGGAGAGGAGGAAGAGGAGGAGGAGGTGGAGGAGGAAGAGGAGGAGGAGGAGGAAGAGGAGGAGGAGGAGGGAGAGGAGGAGGGAGAGGAGGAGGAGGAGGGGGTGGAGGAAGAGGAGGGGGAGGAGGAGGAGGAGGAGGAGGAAGAGGAGGAGGAGGAGGAAGAGGAGGAGGAGGAGGAAGAGGAGGAGGTGGAGGAAGAGGAGGGAGAGGAGGAAGAGGAGGAGGAGGAGGAGGGGGAGGAGGAGGGGGGGAGGAAGAGGAGGAGGAGGAGGAGGAGGAGGAAGAGGAGGAGGTGGAGGATGAGGTGGAGGAGGGGGGAGGAGGAGGAGGAAGAGGTGGAGGAGGGGGGAGAGGAGGAGGAGGTGGAAGAGGAGGAGGAAGAGGAGGAGGTGGAGGATGAGGTGGAGGAGGGGGGAGGAGGAGGAGGAAGAGGTGGAGGAGGGGGGAGAGGAGGAGGAGGTGGAAGAGGAGGAGGAAGAGGAGGAGGAGGGGGAGGAGGAAGAGGAGGGAGAGGAGGAGGAGGTGGAAGAGGAGGAGGAAGAGGAGGAGGAGGGGGAGGAGGAGGAAGAGGAGGAGGAGGAGGAGGAGGAAGAGGAGGAGGAGGAGGGAGGAGGAGGAAGAGGAGGAAGAGGAGAGGAGGAAGAGGAGGAAGAGGAGGAGGAGGGGGAGGAGGAGGAAGAGGAGGAAGAGGAGAGGAGGAAGAGGAGGAAGAGGAGGAGGAAAAAGGTTTAAACACAGATTCATTCATTAAAATCTGTTTCATTCCTCCTTCAATGATTCTCAGAATGAGTGAAAGTGAATACAGATTAATGTTTATCTCCATTATAATAAATATAAATGTCATTAAACCTTTAATTGGTTCGTTAATGAGTTAATTAGTAAAGTCAATTAAAACCACACATCTGGATTAATGTGCAGCTGCAGATGTTACTGGTCACATGATCACATTACAACACTGACGAGTCTCCAGGTAAAGTTACACTAAATGTTTAACAGAAACTATCACATGGACTGAACCTACATTATTCATATTAGAATAGAAATAATGGAATTAAATAGAAATTAAAGTTTAATTCTACTTAAAATAATTATTCTGCAACTAGTAGAAATAGTATGAAATATAAAACATGAATTAAAACTACTTGAAATAATAAAATTAAGTCATTTCTTCATCTTAAAACCCATGAATTTTAAGTTTAAAGCACATATAAACACATAAACACCAACTTGTTGCTGAGGTCACAGCTGCCTTTCTTCTTCTTCTCCTTCTTCTTCTTCTTCAGATGTTCCAGGACGTCCGTCTCACTCAGAGGGATGAAGCTGCCGTATTTAATGTAGAAACTCTCCAGAAAATCTGGAAACAACAGTTTTTATAGTGCAGCATGTTTCTTATTAACTAGAAAACTATTTAGAGCTGCAGGAGACAGAGTTCACCACCAGGTGGCGCCTGTTTGAAGGTTAATTTACTGCAACGGTACCGAATAACCGAAAATTCAAAGTGATCCAGAAACCGGGATTTATTCCAGATCTTTACCAAAATCTAATCATCTGTTCATGGCATCATTCACAACATTCCCTGAAAGTTTGATGAAAATCCAGCCAGAACTTTTTGAGTTATCATCAGTTCTCTGATAATTAAGTTTTTTTTTCTTGATTTTAGTTAATTTAATATTTTTAACCAAAACTAGGAAAAAATTAAACATTTGAAACTAGAAATAAGACTAATTACCACTAAGAATAAGTTATGCAGGCACCAGATTTCACCACCAGGTGGCTCCAAATTGCCACCTCTAAAAAAGTCCATCTACCGCAATGTTATCAAATAACATCAAATTCAAAGTGATGCAGAAACCAGGATTTTTTTCAGATCATTACCAAAATGGCATCATCTGTTCATTGTAGTGTTCACAACATTTACTGAAATTTTGATGAAAATCCGTCCAGAACTTTTTGAGTTATTTTGGCGACAAACAGAGAAACGCGGGCGATAAAGTAACTTTTTATTGTTAATTGTTTTAATAGTATAATGGTCATTTTAATGGTAAGTTTCTGTGATGCTTATAAACTTGATTTTAAGAAAATCATGAAGGAAATCGCAAAATATCGGCCAGAAAACTCACAATAAAATTCTGTCTTGAAATCATTCAGGCCTAGAAACAGACTGAACTTCTTAGAGTTTTATTTTTAACCACTGACAGATTTAACGATTTAGATTAAAAACGTGATTTCACAATATTAATAAAGACTGTGATTTAGAAGAAAATCGTCAATGGAATCTCAATATCTGCCTGGAAAAATCAGAGAAAATTCAGCCAATGAAACCATCTCTTACCATGGACCATGTCTGTAAGCCGCTCCAGGTCTTCATCATCGTCGTCGTCGTCGTCATGACAACGGCTTCCATCTTTCTCCACTTCCTCCTTCCCCGACCCGTCTCCTCCTTCCTGTTTCCAGGTCCCAGGTCGACAGTACAGCCGGTGGTCTCTTAATGCCCAACTGTGCTCGTGGCACACCTCGATAGGAGAACACACCGTTTCCGTAGATACGAGGTCTACGTCCGTCGCCGTGGCGATGACAGCGGCATCGCCATTGGAAAGAGCGACCAACGATGACCCCTCAGGATCCGTTCTGTCCGGATTCTGGTCCACCTGCATCTCAGAGTCCGGGTTCTGCGGCGTCCCCGGGCCCGAAACAGAACCCTGAGGTACTCCGTTTTCCGACTTACTGGCAACGATGGTGTTGGCGTTGTCCTCTCCCTCCGACAGGTTTATCGTGTCCCCGTTCCCGAACGGGGATTTAACAGCGACGGGGTCCGCCTCCATCTCTGAGTCTCTGTTTTCCGGCGGCAGTTGCGTCACAGCGGTGGTGGCGGCCATCTTGGAAACACCTACGACGCCACCCCCAGCCTCCCTCTTCACGCCGGACGTGAACCTCGCCCCCCTCTGGCCCCTCCCTCCCCGTCCCTGGATCGCGGGCATCCCCAGCAGCCTGATCTCCAGGGTGTCTTCGTTTGTCTCCACGGCGACGCAGTTCCCAGAGGCGTTAACGGGCGCCTGCGAGCGGTTATCCGTCGCCACGACAACGGACATCTGCACCTTCTCGTATCGGTTTTCCTCCTCCTCCTCCTCCTCATCGTCGTCGTCATCGCGAGTCGAATCAAAGTCGATAATGCGCGTCAGCTGACCCCCGACTTTCCTTTTAGGTGTGTCCGAGAGGCCCCGCCCCCTCCCTCGGCCCCGCCCCCTGCCCCGCCCCCTCCCTCTGACCGGGGTCCTGACATTGTGGCCGGTGCTGTTGGGTCCACAGCAGTCGCAGGCCTTAGGCGTCCTCTTCCTGCCCGACGTGCGGCCATTGGTCGCTGTCGTTATCGTCGGCGAAGATTCGGCGGCGATGGACGCGAGGAGTTTGGCGGCGGTCGGCGTCGGGTCGGGACCGACCAGAGGGGGCGCCGCGGCGGGAGAAGTCAGACGAGGAGACGCCGACGGTGACGTTTTCATTGGGGAAGCAGCAGAGTCGCCGTGAACCATGACGTCGTCGCTGTTTGGTTCTTCAACCCCATCCCCAACGCCGCTGGAGTTTAAAGATTCTTTAGAGGGTTTTTTACTTTATTTACTGTCAATTCTTATTATTTCCACGTGTGTTTTTTTATTTCCGATGGCAGGAAAGGGAGGAAAACACTGGTTTTTCCTCAGCGGTAGCTGGAGTTTAACATCATGTAACACCGGCGTCGTCTCCTAATCGAGAGGAAGTAGGAGAATCTGAAAGAAAAAGAGAGAAACACAGAATAAATTAAACTTTTAATTCAAATTCTGGCACCAATCTAGAAAAGATCAGGGTTTAAAAGCAGGAAACAGCAGCATTTAAAGAATATCATGAAATATAGCCATGAAATGTTGATATAATATAGATAATATACAAGTAGGGCTGCAAATAATGACTATTTTGATCTAAAACTGCTTCTGTAGAAACACACACTGGAGCACATTAATCGATTGGTTCATTAAATGGTGTAAAATGTGCATCAGTGCTTCCAAAAGCTGAAGATTCAACCCAAAGATCATCAGTTTATTATTATAGAGACTGAAGAAACCAGGAAATAATCAGAGAAGCTGGAACCAGAGAATTTACACATTTACTAATTAATAAATGACTCAAACTTTCACTATATTTCCTCCACAAAGCATCGTTGGGACTTAGTGCAAAATAACATGTTAAATTCTGTGAAAACAGGTTGGAAACAACCAGAAACAAGCACCAAAAACAGTTTCTGAAAGAAAATTCTGGTTCAGTTTAAACAGGTGTGAAGTTGAATGTGAATTGTGATCATGAACTTCATTATTATAATTACAAATAACAGGTATTTGCACATTTAATTCAACATTTCAATGCATTTAATATCAGGAATTTACTTTTATCTATAATAAATAGATAGTTTAAGACTTTTACTAAACTGTGGCGTTCAGGTACTTCACACATTCATAAATATTGTTTTTAATTTCTTAATTTTTTATTGTTACTTAATTTTCATTTTGCTTATTGTTTTTCTTATTTAATTTAAATTATATTAAATTTTTAATCAACTGCTTTTGTTTTTAATTTTATTTTATTCCTATTTAATTTTTAGGATTTAATCAACTGTTTAAAATTGTATCTTGATGCTTTTAATGACTTATATAAAGCACTATGAATTAACTTGTTGATTATTTAATTTTAATTAAGTTTTTACGTAAATTTCCCCTTTAAATCAACCGTTTTTAAATTATATATTGCTTGTTTGTTTTTAATTCCTTGATTTTTATTCTTATTTAATTTTAAACAGTTTTTAAATTGTTTTTTCTGTTTAAAAATACAATAAATATCTGGTACTTTAAAGAGTTTTTACTCGGGTGTTGCGTTCAGGTACCTGACACACCGCTGTTTATTAGAGCATCCTACGTTTAATCTAGAATCTTCTTATTCAAATGAGTGATTTATTCAAGTGCATTAAGCGATTCATTTAGCGTAAAGTGGTAAAAATGAAGGCAGCTTTACGGCAGCTAAGCTAACCGGGCTACTAGCCTGTGATCTAAGGATTCACGGCACCGTGAATTAACGTGAACACACGTCTAACACAAAGAAGCGACTGCAAAAGAAAAAACACACACATTTCCTCCATTTTCAGAAGGAAGTTGGAAGCGACTGAAGAGAAAAAAAAGCATCAGAAACGGAGCCAGAACTCGAGGTTGTACCGAACCGGAGGTTCTGAGGCGGGAGGAAGAGAAGCGGAGAGAAACGTTCTGATACGCTACCTGCTTCTAAACACACAGCAACACTCAGCTTTCCTCTGGACACGATTTGTTTTTTGAAGAAGAAGAAACAACAAATCCAAACAGGCGGCGCTCGCTGATTGCGTCACGACGTCACGACGTCGCTCTACGCTCCGTCCGATGACGTCACGGGCGCCTTCGACTTTTGCTCCACGGCTCCACCTGCTGTTTAGAGCTAGAATTACACTTAATTAACACGTTTATAATATAAACGTGTTAATTATAATATATTATAACATAATATAATGTAATATAATATAGTATAATATAGTATGGTAGGCCCTAGCTCCACCTGCTGTTTAGAGCTAGAATTACACGTAATTTAACATGTTTATAATATTATATAACATAATAATACGAGTTAGACACTTAATTTAACATAAAATAATAAATAAAATAGGCAGTTAGAATTTTGCATGTTTAAAAAATATATAGTATAAAACAGTATGATATTTTATTTTTATTTACTAAAATATTATATTCTGTGTATATATCAAGAACATAAAAAAACAATTATAATAAATAAACTCAAGGATTCTCGTAACAGCTTTTTAATTACATGGTTTAAAACATAATATAATATGATTATATTATATGAAATTATAATTTAATATAACATAGTATTAGTAGTATTAATATTATAGTATATAATATTTTACTAAACTATTATATAATGTGTATATATCAACAATTATCATGAGCAAACTCAAGGATTCTTGTTAGAATATATTAGTAATATAGTAAAATATCATAACATTATAATAAATAGTATACTATAATATAATATGATACAGTATAAAATAAAAAGAAAGTAAATATATTATAACAGTTTTAATTTATAGCCAAAAACAACACGATGTTGGTCTTGATATCATTTAATTATAAAAACAAAGACAGAAAAACACACAAATAAATAAAAGTAACAGTCGATGAGTAAAAGAATGAAATACAAATTTATAAACAGTAGAAAACGTCAAATAAATGTAATAATACATTTCAAAATAAAAGTCACACCTTATTCTACCACAGGATTTTAACTGTGTCACAGTTTAGGTGCAAAAAAACAACGAATCCAGACACATTTAAAAAAAACAGCATAAAATATTCAAATATATTTGAAGTGACTTCAACAAACAGAGACATGAAGATAAAATGCAGTGAAATAAACGTCGTCCTGTTGCTTCACAAACTCAGTGCTGCTTTATTCTCTACTTGTTGGTGAAAACAAAGAAAACAGGAAATAAAACAGGAAATAAAACAGGAAATAAACATGAAATAAAACAGGAAATAAAACAGGAAATAAAACAGGAAATAAAACATGAAATAAAACATGAAATAAAACATGAAATAAAACATGAAATAAAACAGGAAATAAAACAGGAAATAAAACATGAAATAAAACAGGAAATAAAACAGGAAATAAAACAGGAAATAAAACAGGAAATAAAACATGAAATAAAACAGGAAATAAAACAGGAAATAAAACAGGAAATAAAACATGAAATAAAACAGGAAATAAAACAGGAAATAAAACATGAAATAAAACAGGAAATAAAACAGGAAATAAAACAGGAAATAAAACAGGAAATAAAACAGGAAATAAAACATGAAATAAAACAGGAAATAAAACAGGAAATAAAACAGGAAATATAACAGGAAATAAAACAGGAAATAAAACAGGAAATAAAACAGGAGAAAACGTCTCTGCACACGTGTCGTTTGGCTCCAGTGACGTCAACGATTAGAAAAAACTTTATTAGTCCAAACTAAACTGAACATGAAGCAGTTTTCATTTCATTCACGACAAAAACCGGTGAAATATCTTGTTTTTAGTCAAATATTAAGTAGAATTATCTTATTCCACTGGCAGATAATTTAATTTATACCAAGATTTTTATTTATTTTAGTCAATTTAATCTATTTATTAATAAGAAATTGTTGATCTTGTTTTCTTAAAACAAGATAAAAATGACCCAAATCAGGAAAAATAATGAAATAAGATAAATTATCTGAATAATTCTACTCATTATTGGACTAATTGGACTAAAAATAAGATATTTTCACCATAAGATTTCACTTTTGGAATAAAAAATAGTCTCAATAACCAAAAAACGTTGCTTTAACTCCTATTTTTTACATCATAATTTTGACTTTTTCATCATATTATTGTTTTTCCTTCACATCTACATCTATACTGATGTGTATTTGTGACGTTTTTATCTCGTAATTTTCAACTGAATCTTGATTTAAAGACGATAATTCAGCTCCATATTGGACTAATTTGACAAATAAAACATGTTTTCTGTTGTATAATTTAACTCTAAAGAGAACCAGGGATGTTTTAACATTAAACATTAAAATCATGTTTATTATAATTAAACTTATGCAGAGACTGGAACTAAACTGACACTTTAATGCTTGAATTATTTAAAAAACTTTAATGAAAACGACTAAAAATCTTTATAAACCAACGTCTTTTCCTTGTTTTTTTTTCTATGACTGTCATTTTATCCTTTAACCCATTTAAACCCAGATTATTTCAGGATTTCATGCAATAATTATATCAGTTGAGTCACGAACAAACTATTTTTATTCCATTTTCTTTGAGGAAACATCATTTTAATGGCTGTTAATCTATTTATCCCATGATTTTATAGAAATATACATGTCAGGCTGGAAAATTCATTCATTTCAGGTATAAAATCACAGTCATAAATAGGATTTAATGGATTAAAGCAGAAAACGAGGAGGAAAAACCTGCTTTAACCAGAGATTCCAGCTTTATTTTACAGCTTTAATCGTCTTATTTCTGTTAAAGTTGAAGTGTAATGAAACCTCTGGACGATGATGATGATGATGATGGTGATGATGATGGACAGGGGTCGTGACCTGCAGGACTTTATCGCGGCGTGGGGTCGATCGGTGGCGTTCTGACGGTTTTGGAGACGGCGGCGCCGCTGCTGCCCCCTGCTGTCAACACCTGGAGCTGCAGCTGGTAGATGCTGTCGCCATGGAGACCAGGTACCACCACGGACCGCTGGGACTGAGGATGGAGAAGAAGAAGATGATGAAGAAGAAGAAGAAGAAGAAGAAGAAGAAGTAATGTAAATGATAATAAATGTTGAATATCTCTACAAACACAAAGGTTCTGGACTTAAACCTGGAATAAAATAAATGTCCAACATGTGAGGAGACGACAGAAGAGTCAGAATCTATTGATGTTGATGTTACAGAGCATAATATAGTGTTTTATCACAGAAAAATACATAAAACAAGACACAAATCAGGAATAAAAGACTTGAAATAAGCTAAATTAAATCCATAAAATCATAGAAATCACACAAATAATCACAGAAACAGCTTAAATATAATTTAAATATCTAAATAGTGGTTAGTTGTTGTAGTATTGGTGCAAAAAGTGCAGAGAAATACTTTATTTAAAGCTTAAAACGAGACCAAACTGACCTAAATCAGGAAAAAAGGCAGGAAATAAGATAAATATTTTAATTTCAGAATCCAACTTTACCAAAATAGTAAATTTACATCTGTTTTGAATGTTTAACCATTTAATTCCAGGTTTATTCATCAGTTTCCTGCTGTAAATGATAATAAATGTTGAATATCTCTACAAACACAAAGGTTATGACTTAAACCAATATTTATTTAATTAATTCATTAAATTACTTTATTTGTGTATTATTGTCCCATTTATTTGCTTTCCATTTAATTAATTTATTAAATTATTTATTTATTCCCTCTATTCATTTTCACCTCATTACACAAAATTAAAAAATACAAAAAATAAAAAAATTCACTGAATTGATGTGCAAAGAGAAAATATTACACCACAACAGGAAATAAATACTACTAAAATAAATAAATGTATTTATTTATTTATTCCCTCATTCATTTTTAATGACATTTGAATATAAATAAATTGTAAAGAGAAAACAGGAAATTAGAAATTTCATCATAAAAACATGAATTTATCCGTCTGCTCGTCTTTTATCATCTCACCGGTGCGATGGTCTGGGTCTGGGAGATCAGGGTGTCGTCCCGTCCTCCCGTTGCCGTGGCGACGTCGGACTGCAGCGTCCAGGTGAACTGGAAGCCCTCGATGGCCGCCGGGTCCAGTGCATGCTGGGACATCCTCCAACGGAAGGTGGCGAGCAGCGAACCGTTGACCGTCCTGAAGTCTGAGGTCAGACGCTCAGGGCGCAGTAACACCTTCCTGCCTGGTGGGGGGGCTGTGACATCACAAATACACAGGAAGTCACAGTTTAACACCTTCCTGCCTGGTGGGGGGCGCTCTGACATCACAAATACACAGGAAGTCACAGTTTAACACCTTCCTGCCTGGTGGGGGGGCTGTGACATCACAAATACACAGGAAGTCACAGTTTAACACCTTCCTGCCTGGTGGGGGGCGCTCTGACATCACAAATACACACAGGAAGTCACAGTTTAACACCTTCCTGCCTGGTGGGGGGCACTGTGACATCACAAATACACAGGAAGTCACAGTTTAACACCTTCCTGCCTGGTGGGGGGGCTGTGACATCACAAATACACAGGAAGTCACAGTTTAACACCTTCCTGCCTGGTGGGGGGCGCTCTGACATCACAAATACACACAGGAAGTCACAGTTTAACACCTTCCTGCCTGGTGGGGGGCGCTCTGACATCACAAATACACAGGAAGTCACAGTTTAACACCTTCCTGCCTGGTGGGGGGCACTGTGACATCACAAATACACAGGAAGTCACAGTTTAACACCTTCCTGTCTGGTGGGGGGCGCTCTGACATCACAAATACACACAGGAAGTCACAGTTTAACACCTTCCTGCCTGGTGGGGGGCGCTCTGACATCACAAATACACAGGAAGTCACAGTTTAACACCTTCCTGCCTGGTGGGGGGCGCTCTGACATCACAAATACACAGGAAGTCACAGTTTAACACCTTCCTGCCTGGTGGGGGGCGCTCTGACATCACAAATACACACAGGAAGTCACAGTTTAACACCTTCCTGCCTGGTGGGGGGCGCTCTGACATCACAAATACACACAGGAAGTCACAGTTTAACACCTTCCTGCCTGGTGGGGGGCACTGTGACATCACAAATACACAGGAAGTCACAGTTTAACACCTTCCTGTCTGGTGGGGGGGGCTGTGACATCACAAATACACAGGAAGTCAC
The DNA here is from genome assembly GCA_030544235.1 of Lepturacanthus savala. NCBI lineage: Eukaryota > Metazoa > Chordata > Actinopteri > Scombriformes > Trichiuridae > Lepturacanthus > Lepturacanthus savala. The sequence continues at coordinate 29,183,761 of CM060481.1, forward strand.
AGTTTAACACCTTCCTGTCTGGTGGGGGGGCTGTGACATCACAAATACACAGGAAGTCACAGTTTAACACCTTCCTGCCTGGTGGGGGGCGCTCTGACATCACAAATACACAGGAAGTCACAGTTTAACACCTTCCTGCCTGGTGGGGGGGCTGTGACATCACAAATACACAGGAAGTCACAGTTTAACACCTTCCTGCCTGGTGGGGGGCGCTCTGACATCACAAATACACACAGGAAGTCACAGTTTAACACCTTCCTGCCTGGTGGGGGGCGCTCTGACATCACAAATACACAGGAAGTCACAGTTTAACACCTTCCTGCCTGGTGGGGGGCGCTCTGACATCACAAATACACACAGGAAGTCACAGTTTAACACCTTCCTGCCTGGTGGGGGGCGCTCTGACATCACAAATACACAGGAAGTCACAGTTTAACACCTTCCTGCCTGGTGGGGGGCGCTCTGACATCACAAATACACAGGAAGTCACAGTTTAACACCTTCCTGCCTGGTGGGGGGCGCTCTGACATCACAAATACACACAGGAAGTCACAGTTTAACACCTTCCTGCCTGGTGGGGGGCGCTCTGACATCACAAATACACACAGGAAGTCACAGTTTAACACCTTCCTGCCTGGTGGGGGGCACTGTGACATCACAAATACACAGGAAGTCACAGTTTAACACCTTCCTGTCTGGTGGGGGGCACTGTGACATCACAAATACACAGGAAGTCACAGTTTAACACCTTCCTGCCTGGTGGGGGGGGCTGTGACATCACAAATACACAGGAAGTCACAGTTTAACACCTTCCTGTTTTATTATAAGGGATAATAATAATATAATAATATATATGCATGTGTGTGTGTATTATATATGTGTGTGTGTGTGTGTGTGTTTTATATTATGTGTGTGTGTGTGTGTGTGTGTGTTTCCCACCTCCACCATTACATGCTAAGCCCCTCCCTCCTCTGGTCGTTATGGAGGAACATGTCGGGGTCGTTACCCAGGCGACAGCCTCTGACCCCGGGTCACTCTTCATCGCCACGGCGACGCGGTACTTACAGGAGAACAGCAGGCCAGTGATGGTGTGATGGGTGCCCTGGAGGGTCAAAGGTCAACAAAACATCATGTTATATTTAAACCATTAAAGTTTATATTAAATATAAATATATTGTATTAATATCAGGTGTGTGTGTGAGTATCTAGTGTGTGTGTGTGTGTTTTATATAGTGTGTGTGTGTGTGTGAGTATCTAGTGTGTGTGTGTGTGTTTTATATAGTGTGTGTGTGTGTGTGAGTATCTAGTGTGTGTGTGTGTGTTTTATATAGTGTGTGTGTGTGTGTGTGTGTGAGTATCTAGTGTGTGTGTGTGTGTTTTATATAGTGTGTGTGTGTGTGTGTGTGAGTATCTAGTGTGTGTGTGTGTGTTTTATATAGTGTGTGTGTGTGTGTGTGTTTTATATTATGTGTGTGTGTGTGTGTGAGTATCTAGTGTGTGTGTGTGTGTTTTATATAGTGTGTGTGTGTGTGAGTATCTAGTGTGTGTGTGAGTATCTAGTGTGTGTGTGAGTATCTAGTGTGTGTGTGTGTGTTTTATATTATGTGTGTGTATCTCTAGTGTGTGTGTGCTTTCTTATTATGTGTGTGTATCTACTGTGTGTGTGTTTTGTAGTGTGTGTGTATATTATGTGTGTGTGTGTTTATATTGTGTGTGTGTGTTTTATATAGTGTGTGTGTGTATTTATATAGTGTGTGTGTGTGTATTTATATAGTGTGTGTGTGTATTTATATAGTGTGTGTGTGTGTGTATTTATATAGTGTGTGTGTGTATTTATATTGTGTGTGTGTGTATTTATATTGTGTGTGTGTGTATTTATATAGTGTGTGTGTGTATTTATATTGTGTGTGTGTGTGTATTTATATTGTGTGTGTGTGTATTTATATAGTGTGTGTGTGTTTATACTGTGTGTGTGTATTTATACTGTGTGTGTGTGTTTTATATAGTGTGTGTGTGTGTATTTATACTGTGTGTGTGTGTTTTATATAGTGTGTGTGTGTGTATTTATACTGTGTGTGTGTTTTATATAGTGTGTGTGTGTTTTATATAGTGTGTGTGTGTGTGTGTATTTATACTGTGTGTGTGTGTTTTATATAGTGTGTGTGTGTGTGTGTATTTATACTGTGTGTGTGTGTGTTTTATATTGTGTGTGTGTTTTATATAGTGTGTGTGTGTGTGTGTATTTATACTGTGTGTGTGTGTGTGTTTTGTTTTAACCACCATTAAATCACCAATTTTCTTATTTTTTAATCTTTTTCTTTTTATTCTTTATTTTAATTCACATCATTTTATCTTATTTTAATAAAACAAAACAAACATTTTCTTTAAAAAAAGATTAAAACCAAGAAAAACAACAGAAATAACATAAATTCTCAGATCATTTCTACTAAACATCAGACTCATTGACTCATTGTTCAGACTTTTCTTCAAATCAAACTCACTTTTTATTTTTTGTTGTTTTTTTTAGTTTCTTCACAACAACAAACGTCTACGATTTCACTGAGTTTGACGTCTGCATGATGAACAACGGATATGAAACCTGATCCACACACACACACACACACACACACACACACACACACACACACACACACACACACACACACACACACACACACACACACACACACACACACACACACACACACACACACACATACCTGGACGGTTGCTGTTGTTTGTGAGCTGCTAACGTTACTGCTGCAGGTGTGTGGACGCCACCTCAGGACGTACGGACCCGGACGTCTCTGTCTGGCTGCAGCGTCATAAACAAACACCAAAACCATGACGACAACAACCATGACGACAACAACCATGACGACAACAACCATGACAACAACAACCATGACAACAACAACCATGACAACAACAACCATGACAACAACAACAGGTTCCTGCTGCAGCAGCTGAGGAGGAAACTGAGACTTTTCCTTCTCATTTTACCAAATCCTGTTTTTGTTCTTTCTACTTTCTTTGTTTCTCTTCTTCTGACCCAGTTATTTCAGCTTTAAGGCATGAACTTTAACCCCTTAAAGGGTCAATGCATTAGAAGAAAGAAGAAAACCGTGGATTTAAATTCGCAGCAATTTGCTGCAACTTGAGACAGAAAAAAGCTGAAATCTGAAACAAGTGAAAATATCTGGTTTTTGGTTGAAATAGTGAGTAGAATTAATTTATTCTACTAGATAATTTAGATTAAATCAAGTTGTTTTGTCCTGATTTGAGTCAAATATTAAAAAAAGAGAAATTATAATGATTGAAAGTAAAAAAACTTGAAATAAGAGAAAATATTTAGAAGAATAAGATAATATTCAATATTAGACCAGAAACAAGATATGTTCACTATTAATATCAGTTATAGATGATCAATAATCACTATTAATGTATAATATCAGTTATAGACTATCAATAATCACTATTAATGTATAATATCAGTTATAGCTGATCAATAATCACTATTAATGTATAATATCAGTTATAGATGATCAATAATCACTATTAATGTATAATATCAGTTATAGATGATCAATAATCACTATTAATGTATAATATCAGTTATAGATGATCAATAATCACTATTAATGTATAATATCAGTTATAGATGATCAATAATCACTATTAATGTATAATATCAGTTATAGATGATCAATAATCACTATTAATGTATAATATCAGTTATAGATGATCAATAATCACTATTAATGTATAATATCAGTTATAGATGATCAATAATCACTATTAATGTATAATATCAGTTATAGATGATCAATAATCACTATTAATGTATAATATCAGTTATAGATTATAATCAATAATCAATATTAATTAATTCAGAAACTCACCGTGATGCGACCACTTCCAGAACACCTTGACCTGCAGCTGGTCGTCATGGTAATGGGGGGCGGCGACCTCCAGCCGCAGGTCAGTGGAGGGGGCGGGGTCAACTGAGGAGGGGGCGGGGTCAACGACAGAGGGGGCGGGGCCAGGGAGAGAGGAGGAGGAGGAGGATGAAGGCAGCTCGTTGGAGAAATCTTCTCCTTTAGGGAAGAAAAGTTAAAGTTCAGTGTTACTTTATTTTTATATTTCTAAAAAGCTGTGATATAAAATCTGTTAGGCATAATAAGGAGGCTTTTATTTTGAAGGACACACATCACATGACCAGGATATCCCTATTGCTGATGGACATTTAACATGTGAACATAGAATATTTATGAGAAAATAAACATAAAACAATGGAGGACAATCAACAACAAGTGAAGATGTGTTTAAAGTAAATAAACTGTGGTGCATTTAGACGACAGTTGTTGTTTGTTGTTTATTTACCTGTTTGAGTGAGTGAAGTAAACAACATTTGAGCTCTGGGACTCTTCAGCCTCTTCTGACCCCAGTAGGCCACCGTCTGCACGGACAGGAAGTAGGAAGTGGAGGGAAGGAGGCCGTGAAGCCACGACTCACACTGGGCCTACAAAATATAATACAAATAAAATATACTGAAAATACACATATTATTATATTATTATTATTATTATTATATTATTATATTATTATTATATTATTATTACATTATTATTAAATTATTATTATATTATTATTATATTATATTATTATAGGGACAATGGCAGCAGAGAAAAAAATAAAAAACATATTATAATATATTTATTAATGAATAATAACTACAGCATAATAACACATATCTGTTTATATTAATTGAGAAAAAATATCTTTATTAATAGTATATCAGTAAATATTAATATGTATGATTTAATATTAATATATTAATGAGAACACTGTAAAAAGTTTCAACTTAAAAACATATGTAATATATTTATTAATTAATAATAAATACAAATAATGAATATAGTAAATATCACATAGCAATTTACTATAATTGCATTAATATTAGTATATTAATTACATTAAATTAAATTAATATTAATATATTAATGAGAACAATGACAAACAAATATAATATATTTATTAATTAATAATAAATAAAAATAATAATAAATATAGAAAATATCACATAGCAATTTACTATAATAATTACATTAATATTAATATATTAATTACATTAAATTACATTAATATTAATATGTTAATGAGAACAATGTTAAAAGTTTCAATTCATCTTATTAATTAATTAATAATAAATAAAAAATAATAAATTTAGCAAATATCACATTGCAATTGTATTAATATTAGTACATTAATTACATTAAATTATATTAATATTAATATATTAATGACAACACTGTAAAAAGTTAATTTTTAATCTTATTAATTAGTTAATTAATAATAAATAAAAAAATAATAAATATAGCAAATATCAAATAGCAATTTACTACAATAATGACATTAATATTAATATATTTAAATATATGTATAATATATTTATTAATTAATAATAAATAGAAAATAATAATAAATATAGCAAATAGCATTTTACTATAATAATTACATTAATATATTTAAATTATTTATAAATTATATTTATATAATTATATATAATTATTGATAAAAACAAATTAATAATAAATATTATATATATAATAAATATTGACATTTACTGGTGTGTTTATTCATGTATTTGTCATTAATTATTTATTCTTAATTACAGTGATTTCAATCCTCTATAATTATATATATATTATATTTATGACTTAATAAATAAATATAGACATGGATTTACCTGTATATTTATTTATATTTGGGGTTTCTGACACTTAATAATAAATAAATAAATATACATATTTATTTATTATTAAGTGTCTTAAGTGTCTTATTATTTATTTATTATTAAGTGTATATTTATTTATTTCTGACACTTAATAATAAATAAATAAATATGCATATTTATTTATTTATTATTAAGTGTCTTAAGTGTCTTATTATTTATTTATTATTAAGTGTATATTTATTTATTTCTGACACTTAATAATAAATAAATAAATATACATATTTATTTATTTATTATTAAGTGTCTTAAGTGTCTTATTATTTATTTATTATTAAGTGTATATTTATTTATTTCTGACACTTAATAATAAATAAATAAATATGCATATTTATTTATATTTATTTATTTCTGACACTTAATAATAAATAAATAAATATGTATATTTATTTATATTTATTTATTTCTGACACTTCTCTGTTCTAAAAGCAGAGATTTGATCAGATTTCATCCCAGTTTTCATGAGTTTAAACGTCTTTGATGTGAAAATGTCTGTAGCAGAGAAATAAAAGTACGTTTGATGAACATTTTCTCATTTTCCTGAGCTGATTCCAGCGTTTGGAGCCGCTTCGCTGCTCACAAACACAGAAACGAGACTTTTTTACTGTGATCCCAGACTCTCAGACCTGCTGGAGACATTGATCTGCTGCTGGAGCCTCTGGAATTTAAATGAGGCCCAATAATAATCTGCAGGTACAAACTAATAAAAAAACTTTATTTTATTTATTGCTCTGTTACAGACGACGGCTCCTCTGGACGTTTAAATGAGGAAAAACAAGAGGAAACAGGAAAAAACTCAGATTCAACATATTTAAATACCAGATTCTTATAATCTACACTGACATTATGCTGCTGAATACAAATCCAGGCTTTGTCTCACTGGGTGTCACAAATGACCACACACACACACACACACACACACACACACACACACACACACACACACACACACACACACACACACACACACAGATGTTTTTTCTATCTCGGGGCTGAATGGAAACACTTGAACCTGGTTTTGTCTGCAGGTCACAGAGGAAACGGCTGCTTTTCACTCATAAAACACAGAAAAACTCGGGTTAATTTGATGTTTTCAGGCCAAAAATCACTAATTATTGATGATTGTTTTACAGTTTATGCAACAGCAATAATAAATTATATTTACAGCTTCATATCAGACATAAATTAGTGGTTTTTCAAACTCGTTTAAAATCACAAAGTTTTAGATGTTTTATACCAGAAATGGAGCAGGATTCAAACTGCTATAGTTAAGAATCAATAAATGAATAAATTATGACTCAGTTCATCAATAAATATGACAGAAAATATCATAAAATCCATTTATTTGTGTTTTATTTTACCGTTTTATTCGTCCTCTACACCAGAGGTTCTTAACGTGGGAACATTTATGCTTTAAAATAACAGAAAATATGTCGTAAATATGAATAAATAAAGGAATAAATAAATAATAACCACATTTACTTGTATTATAGATCTGTTGTTTGCTGATTGGAACATTTGTTGAATATTATAAAGTTAAAATATGTGAAAATCAAACAGTTTGGAGGCTTCTAGACGTGAAATAGAGTGAAATATATAAATGTATATATATATATATATATATATATATATATATATATATATATATATATATAAATATATAAATATATATGAATAAAAGTCAAAGATGAACGTGGATCAGGGTTTGAGGTTTTTAAATAAATAAATAATATAAATAAATAAATAAATAAATATATATTTCTTATAATCTATCAATTCCCCTGGTTCCTTTGGTTTTAATATATTAATTATTATTTTATTTATTTAAAAAAATAATATTAATCCACTAAATTGTAATTAAATGACAAATATTGACATTTATAGGTGTGAAATATGAAATTAATTAAATATTTGGTCGTTTTGTTTGTTTATTTCATTTATTCTTGTTTATTCTTATATTTCTTAATCATTATTTATATTCCTGATGTTCTTTTATGTGATAGAAAATAATTTGCATTGCATGAAATTTTGTGTAAATCGTTGTAAATTAATAAAATTTTCTGCTGAAACTGTACACGATGTCAAAGTTTACAACTTATATCTGTATTCTAAGTTATAAAAATGGTTTATTTTACATATTTGTGATTTTCAAAGTAAAGTTTTTACTCAGATTTGATGTTTTTGTGTGATTTCAGGTCCATTCTGTTAATAAAACATATAAAAATGGGAAAAAATGAGTGTAAATACACACGTGAGATTTTACTGAAAAAATGACTAAATTAAATATAAAGATTAAATCTAAATGAATCAAAAACAGCAGAGTTACAGTAATAAGATGGTGAAGTTGCATAATAAACCTCAGCAGCTTTATTATATTGTATTATAATTCACATTCTATGTATTTTTTTATTGTTTTGTGCAAATTAAATAAAATTCAATTCTAAATTTATTCTAAAATGTGAAAATTCCTTTAAAATTCTAAAGAAACTGTTCATATTTAGTGTTGATTACTGTGATTCTGGCTGTTTTTACATTTCACATCATAATTACATCAATATTTAACTTTAATTTCAGATAAACACCAATAAATCTGTTGATTTTGAGGTTTATTGACCGATAATCGCTGTAAAACAACTTTTTACCCATAATTCCCAGCATCAGCATCATAATAAACATATTAAACAGTTATTTTTTTATATTTCTGAGATGATAACTGATCCCTTCTCTCACTAAAACTAAAAGCCTGCTCCCTCCTGCTTTGATTTGCCTTAAACTCATTATCCTAAACCCCGTCTCTCTGCTGTCAATCAACCCGGGTTGTTATGTTACTTAAAGCCCGGGACACGCGTGTTTCCATGGCGACGCTAACGAAGTTACGTGTCCCGTGAAGATAATGGCGTGTCCGCCTCGGCGCTATATTACATTTTCAGAGCGAAGGAGGAACATGTGCAGAAAAAACCGTCTGTGAAAGTGAAGAAGGAACGAGCCAAGAATTAAAGGGAAAATACGTCCAAACCAGAATGTAAAGTTATTACAGTTAAATATAGCAGCTCGTTACCACATCTTCATGAAACTGTGACTGTAGAAGCTGTAAAATCATGTTTAATCCACTTTAGATGGAAGCACCTCATTAGATTTGACTCATTCTATAAAAACACGTCTGTAAAACTTCTAATAGAAGCTCCTTAAGGTTTATTCATCAGTTAAATGATGATAAATGTTGAATATCTCTACAAACACAAAGGTTCTGGACTTAAACCTGGAATTAAATAAATGTCCAACATGTGAGGAGACGACAGAAGAGTCAGAATCTATTGATGTTGATGTTAGAGAGAACATAGAGTTAGAATAATGGAAATAATATATAAATACAGATAAAAAAAAACTTTATTTAAAACTTAAAACAAGACCAAACTGACCAAAGTCTGGAAAAAACAACTTGAAATAAGATCAGATCAGAGTTCAAAGGTCAATTATTAGTCCATAAATCCTATAAATCAACTGAGGATCATTATAGAACATGTAGAATATATTGTGATAGATGTTTATTATAAAGGAGATAATTAAATAATTAGAATATATTCTGTGATTCTGGCTTTAAACATTTGTCCTCGACTGAAACAGCAGAACGAAATAAATAAATATATATAATTATATATATATATATATATATATATATATATATATATATATATATATATATATATATATATATATATATATATAATCATCAGAACAGGAAACAGGAAACAGCCTGAACTGTTGTTTTACTTGATTCTGACATTTAACACTAATAAAATAACTGTTATTAATATTTAAATAATTGTTGAAACACCTGTTGTGTCCAGTAAATACTTCATTAACCTGTTAAAGACTAAAATAAACTAAATCCCAGTAAAAACCTCAGCTCCAACAATAAATAAAGTATTTTATCTGTAGTAAAACCCAATGTTACTGTTCCAGCATCAATATATATCATCAATATCCACATCATCAATACAATAAGACAATAGTTTAATAGAATATCAGTAGTAGAGACTATTTACATATTTAATGTAGATTTGATTATTTAATTGGCTCCTTTATAATAAACATCTATCACAATATATTCTACATGTTCTATAATGATCCTCAGTGGATTTATAGGATTTATGGACTAATAATTGACCTTTGAACTCTGATCTTATTAATCAGTGCAGATAATTTAGATTATTTATATTGTTTTTCCTGATTTGGGTCAATTCAGTTCAAAAAACAAGACATTTTCTTAAAAAAAAGAATAATTGACTAAAATCAAGATAAAATAAGACCAAATAAATAATTTTGCAGTGATTATTGATTATTTAATTATTTATTTGTGTATTATTTGTCCATTTTATTATAAAATTAAAGTGTATGTGTTTATTATGCATTAATTTTTACCCCAAAATATGAAATAAAAATAAAATAAATACATGTTTTTAGATTTAAAGGATCATTTCACACATATTCAAGTCTGACAGGTTCACATATAATAATTAAAACAGGTTCAGTTATTAAAGGTAATAAATCTTCCACAGTCACAGACTTTATATTAAATTATTATTATTAAATTATTATTAATATTATTATTATTCCTACTCAGCTGCTGTGGAAGAGTCATTATGAAAACAGACTAAAAAGATTTAATTAACCTGTTAAAATCCTAAACCTGAGTGTGTGTGTGTGTGTGTGCGTGTGTGTGTGTGTGTGTGTGTGTGAGTGTGTGAGAGCATGAAGATGTGTGTGTGTGTAAATGTGTTTTTTATATGATTAATAAATAAAACATATTCTCTGCATTTGATCGTTTTTTTTGAAGTTTTTTTTGTTTTCTCCCCCAAAAAATGTCAATATGAATGAAATATTATGTGTGTGTGTGTGTGTGTGTGTGTGTGCGTGTGTGTGTGTGTGTGTGTGTGTGTGTGTGTGTGTGTGTGTGTGTGTGTGTGTGTGTGTGTGTGTAAATAACTCACCCCTGCAGTCACTCTGCTGTTGTTCGAGTCCTTCTTTCCCTGCTCTGACGTGCGTGTGTGTGTGTGTCTGTTGTGCACGTTGCCGTGCACTGTGTGTGTGTGTGCGTGCAGCGAGTGTGTGTGTTTGTGTGTGGTGTGTGTGTGTCGGGTCATCCAGGTGATTCTGTAGTTGTGGACCGGCAGGTCTCCTTCTCTGGGAGGATCCCAGACAATAAGAACGGACACGGTGACGCTGTTTCCTCTGAAAACACAAATAAATCTAAATCACTGCATGAATTCAACATGTTCAGTTCATTAAATTAATTAATTTACCTTATATTAACATTGAAATAACTTTAACCTAAGTTACTAAAAGGAACTTAAATGAACATTAAATTTAACTTTAACTTACTTTTATTAACTTCCAATTAACTTAAATAAACTTAAATGAACTTTAAAAATAACTTAAATTAACCTTAAACTTACTTAAACTAACCTCAACCTTATTAAAACTAACTTAAATTAACCCCAAATTAACTTAACCTAACTTCAATGAATCTTAAGCAAACTAACTTAATCTAAGCTTAAATTAATTTAAACAAACTTAATTAAAGCTTAAGTTAACACTAAACAAGCTTGGAATAACCTTAAATTAACGTACTTACTTAAACTAACATTAAAGCAACTTAAACCAATCTTGAAATAACTTAAATTAATCTTAACTTTAAACATATTTAAACTAAACTAATTAAAATTAATCTTAACCTTAAACTTACTTAAACTAACCTTAAACTTATTTAAACTGAGCTTAAAGTAACTTAAATTAATCTCAAATTAATAAACTAACTTAAATGAATCTTAAATTAACATTAAACTAACTTAAACTAACTTTACAGTAACTTAAATTAACCTCAAACTGAACTTAAACTTGCTTAAACTAACACAAAACTAACTTTAATTAACCTTAAACTTACTTAAACTAACCTTAAACTAAAACTTAAACTTAAATGAATCTTAAATTACCAGTCAACTAACTAAATCTAAGCTTAAACTAACTTAAACATACTTAAACTAATATTAAAGTAACTTAAACCTCAAATTAACTTAAACTAACTTAAATGAATCTTAAATTAACCTCAAACTAACTTAAACTTGCTTAAACTAACACAAAACTTTTAATTAACCTTAAACTTACTTAAACTAACCTTAAAGTAACTTAAATGAACTCTAACTTTACATAAAATAACATTAAACTAACTTAAACTAACTTTACAGTAACTTAAATTAACCTCAAACTGAACTTAAACTTGCTTAAACTAACACAAAACTAACTTTAATTAACCTTAAACTAATTTAAACTCACCTTAAAGTAACTTAAATTAACCCCAAATGAACTTAAACTAACCTTAACCTGAATCCAATCTTTTGATAGTCGATTACTGTGTTTTGCAGTAAAACGCTGATTATTGCTGTTTTCAGGTGTTTTCAGGTGTTTTCAGGTGTTTTCAGGTGTTTTCAGGTGTTAAATCTCCTGTTTCAAACAATAGAAGCTCAGACATTTATTATAATGCTGTTGTGTGTAAACTATAATTTATTTCCTCACCTCTGTTGTTACTAAAGGTTTTACTGGAATGAATCAGCTGAACTTTCTATGACCTTGTTTTTCTTTACACCAAACAAATAAAAGACGCTGCGTTTCATGACTGAACGAGGATGAAGTGTCATTTCCCTCCGACCACAGTTTATGGCGATCGGCCGCAGCAACAATGGCTGGCGGTCGGCCCGGCGGCGAATCACAGATTCATGTGGTTCGTTATGGTGCAGATACCTTTCTGTCTGCTGGGAGCTGGAACCCGACCAGATCAGGCTCTGGTTACTGACTCTGATGTTCACTGGAGGTTCTGGAGGGGAGGGATCTGAAAAACACACAAATACACGTTAAAATAACAGCGTGTTATTGTAATGAACTGGTTCAGACGAGCGGGACGATCAGATTAGTCGTCAGGAATCAAATAATCTGTCAAATACAGTGATATAAAGTGTAAGAATTAAACTGCATTAAAGTCCATTATTAGGTAAATTGGTACCAAGCTTTGCATGAAGACAATCAGTCTCACTTTCATGCACTTTAATGTGATGAATGTCTTTTAGATGCTTTTATTATGTTTGTGTTCAATTAATTAAATTAAGGGCATCATTTCAAATTAAATAAATGAATGTACTTAAACTTAAATGAACCCTATATAACTTAAATAAACCTTAAACATACTTAAACTAAAAGCTAAACTACTTTAAAGTGATTTTAATTAACCTAAAATTAACATAAACTCACTTAAACTAACCTTAAACGTACATAAACTAACCTTATAGCAACTTAAATTAACTTAAACCAACTTAAATGAACCTTAAATTACCATCAAACTAACTTAAACTAACATAAATTAACCTTAAAGTAACTTAAACTAAAAGTAAACTAACTTTAAGTTACTTTAAAGTAACTTTAATTAATCTCAAATTAACCTAAACTAACTTAAACTAACCTTAAACCTACATAAACTAACCTTATAGCAACTTAAATTAATCTTAACTTTAAACATATTTAAACTAACCTTAACCTTACTTAAACTAACCTAAAAGTTACTTAAACTAACTTTAGAGTAACTTAAACTAAGCTTAAAGTAATTTAAATTAATCTTAACCTTAAACTTACTTAAATTAACCTTGATTTAACTTAAACTAACTTAAATTAATCTTAAATTAACACCAAACTAACTTAAACTAACCCTACAGTAACTTAAATTAACCTCAAATTAACTAAAATAACATTAAACTAACTTAAACTTGCTTAAACTAACACAAAACTAACGTAAACTAAATTTAAACTAACTTTAATTAACCTTAAACTTACTTAAACTACCTTAGCCATACAAACTAACTTAAACATACATAAACTAACCTTATAGCAACTTAAATTAACCTCAAATTAACTTAAACCAACTTAAATTAACCTTAAATTACCGTCAAACTAACTTAAACTAACCTTAAATTAACTTACATTAACCTTAAAATACAAACCTTTATGCACGTTATTATGTTTGTGTTCAATTAATTAAATTAAATGCAGCATTTCCAATTAATTAAATTAATGTACTTAAAATTAAATGAACCTTATATTAACAAAAATCACTTTAACCATCCTTAAACTAACTTAAACTAACCTTAAACATACATAAACTAACCTTATAGCAACTTAAATGAACCTTAAATTACCATCAAACTAACTTAAACTAACTTAAATTAACCTTAAAGTAACTTAAACTAAAAGTAAACTAACTTAAATTAACTTTAAATTAACTTTAATTAACCTGAAATTAACCTAAACTAACTTAAACTAACCTTTAACATAGATAAACTAACCTTATAGCAACTTAAATGAACCTTAAATTACCATTAAACTAACTTAAATTAACTTTAAAGTAACTTAAACTAAAAGTAAACTAACTTTAATTAACCTGAAATTAACCTAAACTAACTTAAACTAACCTTAAACATACATAAACTAACCTTATAGCAATTTAAATTAACCTCAAATTAACCTAAACTAACATCAAACTAACTTAAATTAACCTTAAAGTAACTTAAACTAACTTGAAATAACCTTAAAGTAATTTAAATTAATCTGAAAATAACTTAAACTAACCTCAAATTAACTTAAACTTAAATTAACTTTAAAGTAACTTAAACTAAAAGTAAACTAACTTAAATTAACTTTAAATTAACTTTAATTAACCTGAAATTAACCTAAACTAACTTAAACTAACCTTTAACATAGATAAACTAACCTTATAGCAACTTAAATGAACCTTAAATTACCATCAAACTAACTTAAATTAACTTAAATTAACTTTAAAGTAACTTAAACTAACCTTTAACATACATAAACTAACCTTATATCAATTTAAATTAACCTCAAATTAACCTAAACTAACGTCAAACTAACTTAAACTAACCTTAAATTAACTTACATGAACCTTAAAATACAAACCTTTATGCACTTTATTATGTTTGTGTTCAATTAATTAAATTAAATGCAGCATTTCCAATTAATTAAATCAATGTACTTAAACTTAAATTAACTTAAACTAACTTAATTTAATGTTGTGAGAGTTGCTTGACTTGGTTTTAGTCAAGTCTTAGTTCAGTTTTTAGGCTGAATCTTAATGAAATAAGTTCCTGTGTCGTATTAATTCATTACAACAAAATGACATAATTATCCTGAATCGTACAGACGTTAAGAATAAAATCAACCAGTTCATCTTTCATTAGCTGCAGCTGAGCTAACACTAACCCTAACAGCTGCTATTACAGCTGATTAAACAACAGTTAAACTTGAATTTGCTTCTTAAGAAGCCGTTAATCAGGGAACTTCAGATTAAAACTGCTGCTCTGGAAACATGAAAATCACAACCTATAAAAACACGTATTCATTGATTGATGTTGAGATCACGATTCCTACAAAACAAGCAGGAAACGTGTTTAATGTGCTGCAGTGAAGCGAAATCAAAAGAAAGATGTAAGAATTCCAACAGGAAAAGGCTAATTTCCTGTAGTCGGCTCAGCCAATTAGATTTACAGCATCAAAAGGTGAATGATACCAGAGAAGCCTGAAAACCAGTTCAGTAGCAACAAACACTGAAATAAACACTGTCTTTGATGCTGAGTCTGATTAAAACTACAAAATATATGTGGTTAGAACTACAACCCCCAATGGCAGGCGTTAAATTAACCTCAACTTAACTTATTCTGACTAAAATTAACCTTAAGTTAACACCAAACCTACTTAAACTAACATTAAACTACCTTGAACTAACATTAAAGCAACTTATACTAATCTTAAATTAACTTAAATTATTCTTAACCTTACTGAAATTAACTTAAACTTACATTAACCTCAACTTAACTTATTCTGACTAAAATTAACCTTAAGTTAACACCAAACCTACTTAAACTATCATTAAACTAACTTGAACTAACATTAAAGCAACTTATACTAATCTTAAATTAACTTAAATTACCCTTAACCTTACTGAAATTAACTTCAACTTACATTAACCTCAACTTAACTTATTCTGACTAAAATTAGCCTAAACTACCTCAAACCTACTTAAACTATCATTAAACTAACTTGAACTAACCTTAAAGCAACTTATTCTAATCTTAAATTAACTTATATTACCCTTAACCTTACTGAAATTAACTTAAACTTAAATTAACCTCATATTAACATTGAACTAACTTCAACAAAGCTTAAATTAAACTTAAACTAACTTAAATGAAGCTTGAATTAATTCAAAACTAACTTAAACTAACCTTAAAGTAACTTAAAATAACCTCAAATTAACTTGTACTAACTAAAATGAACCTTAAATTAACACCAAATCTACTAACATTAAACTAACTTTAACAAACCTTAGATTAATTTAAACTAACTTAAATAAAGTTAAGTTAGTTTGAGGTTAGTTTAAGTTGGGTTAAGGTCAGTTTAAGTTAGTTTAGTGTTAATTTAAGGTTCTTTATGTTAATTTAAGTTACTTTAAGGTTAGTTTAACCAGGTTTAAGGTTAATTTAAGTTAGGTTCATGTTAATTTGACCTTCATTTAAGTTTGTATAAAACTAACCTAAACTACCTTAAATTAACTTAAACTATCTTAAATGTTAAAAGTTGAGCTAGTTTGAGTTTAGTTTAAATGTTTAAACTAACTTTAAGGTAACAAACTCAAATGAACTTAAAGTTAAATGAACCTTATATTAACATTAAACTAATTAGCTAACTAATTAACTAATTTTCATAAACCTTAAACTTACTTAAACTAACCTAAACTAACCTTAAAGTTACTTAAATTAACTTAAACTAACCTTAAATGAAGCTTAATTTAGCACAAAACTAACTTAAACTAAGCTAAACTGCCTCATATTAACTTATACTAACTTCAATTAACCTCAAATTAACTTAAACTAGCTTAATTGAAGTTAGGCTAGTTTGAGTTTAGTTTAAGTAAAGTTTAAGGGAGTTTAAGTTGGTTTAGTGTTAATTTAAGGTTCTTTATGTTAGTTTAAGTTAATTTGAGGTTAATTTAAGTTACTTTAAGGTTAGTTTAAATAAGTTTAAGGTTAGTTTAAGTAGCTTTAAGTTAATTTAAGGTTAGTTTAAGTTGGATTAGTGTTAATTTAAGGTTCTTTATGTTAGTTTAAGTTAATTTTAGGTTAATTTAAGTTACTTTAAGTAAGTTTATGGTTGGTTTAGGTTAGTTAATGATAGTTTTGTGTTGATTTAAGCTTCATTTAAATTAGTTTCGGTTAATTTGAGTGAATCTTAAGTTTAATCGACATTTTACATGAACTAATCCTTTCAATAATTAATAGATTAAATGTAATAAACGTTCTGTTAATGGAACTTTTAGATTAAAACCACAACCATCTTGACTTCACATATAAAGACTTGTATTCGTTTGCCCCAAATGTGGTAAAGAGTGATTGATGATTGGCTGCAGAAAAGCAAAATCAAAAGAAAAACGTTAGAAAACAAAAGCCATTCCGGCGGGAAAAGGCTAATTTCCTGTAGTCGGCTCAGCCAATTAGATTTACAGCATCAAAAGGTGAGTGATACCAGAGAAGCCTGTTCAGTAGCGACCGAACACACGACCAAACACTGTTTATTTAAGATGGAAGCTTGATGTTGTTGCTCTCTGTGTCTCATTAGAGACTCCGATGCTGTATCTGATTAAAACTACAAAATGTATGTGATTAGAACTACATCCCCCAATGGCAGGCCTCCCACCGGACCCCCGGGGCAGATCTTAGGCCTGGAAAACCTGGCCCCGACCGTGTTTGCATCCATCGAATGAGCGTTAATGTGTTTTTGGAAGGCGCAGGGTGTCTCTTTTTGGCCAAGACGGTAATTGCCAGATCCAAACACAGCGTTCTCATCCCTCTTTTCCTTCTCCGTTTCGCCTTCAATCAGCCGGATTTCGACCCATTGTTTCTCGAGACGAAGACATCGAGATGATCCAGACATTCCCTCGTAATTACCGCTGGCGACGCTAATATCCCAACGAGGAGGAAAAGGGATTTTCAAATTCGGTTCTGTTGGTTAGCGGCGGGTCAACCCTCTCGACTATCTTGACATCTGCCAGCTTCCTGATTTGTGACCCTTGACCTCCGGCCCCCTGACTAATCAGGCTAATGAACTGGAAACACAAGACTGACTCTGATCAGATGGTGTTTTGGAATGTTTAAGTGTGTGTCTTTAACCTTTTAACCCGGGCCCTCAAAATATATACGACAGCCCACAAACACACGTCGTAAAAAAGGATAGTTCGACATTTTGAGAGTTAGATTAATACGGGTTTTATATCCCTCTAGCTATAAATACGAAGCTACAGCCAGCATCCGATTAGCTCCATTTAACAATAGGACTGGAATCAGTTATCCTGGCTTGATGTGGAGGCATCAGGAAGGAGGTTTATGTCCTGGATTAAACGAATAAAATATAGCGTGTTGTTCATTCGAGGGGTTGGAAGGTGCCTTTATGCTAAGCTAAGCTAAGCTAACCACCTGGACATGTCCTCATAATGCTGGCATGAGCGGTATTATCAATCAATCTCTGCAATCTTCCCCCTAAAGTCTTCAACTGATAAAGAGCCTTTTTTTTCCGAAGCTCATTCCAACCTGAAGTCATTATTCACATACAAACATGCTCCGGCCAATCGTTGGCAGCGGAATCATATCACTAGCCAATCCTGGCGCAACACCAATATGACCTAAGTCTGCTAAGCATTAGAGCTGGGACCTCCTACATAGTGTGTGTGTGTGTGTGTGTGTGTGTGTGTGTGTGTGTTCATCTACCTCAGTGGGGACATTGGCCTGAAAGATTTTTGGAGTTGGAACTATGTCTGTACCATTTAGAAACTGAGGTCCTCAGAGTTCAGGTATTTGACAGGTGACCCCATGGTGTCAGATAAACAAGTATTTGTGTGTGTATGTGTGTTTGTGTATTCATTTATCTGTCTTGGTGGGGACATTGGCTTTTGTGTTAAGATTTGTGGAGTTGGAATTATGTCTGTCTCGTTTAGAAACTGAGGTCCCCAGAGTGTAGGTATTTTACAAGTGACGCCATGTGTAAGTGTGAGTGTAGGTGCTTGACAGGTGACTGATGGGGTCAGATAAACAAGTACACAAGTATATGTGTGTGTGTGTGTATTCATTTATCTATATCGGTGGGGAGATTGGCTTGAAAGATTTGTGGAGTTGGAATTATGTCCGTGTTGTTTAGAAACTGAGGTCCCCAGAGTGTAGGTATTTTACAAGTGATGCCATGGGGTCAGAAAAACAAGTATATGTGTGTATGTGTGTGTAATTACTTATCTATCTCAGTGGGGACAGTGGCCTGAAAGATTCTTGGAGTTGGAACTATGTCTGTACCTTTTAGAAACTGAGGTCCTCAGAGTGTTTTTTGACAGGTGATGCCATGGGGTCAGAAAAACAAGTATATTTCTAAGTTTGTGTGTGTGTATTCATTTATCTATCTCAGTGGGGACAGTGGCCTGAAAGATTTTTGGTGTTGGAACTATGTCTGTATCATTTAGAAACTGAGGTCCCCAGAGTGTAGGTACTTGACAGGTGACTGCATGGGGTCAGATAAACAAGTACACAAGTATATGTGTGTGTGTTCATTTATCTATATCGGTGGGGACATTGGCCTGAAAGATTTGTGGAGTTGGAATTATGTCTGTCTCGTTTAGAAACTAAGGTCCCCAGAGTGTAGGTATTTTACAAGTGACGCCATGGGGTCAGAAAAACAAGTATATGTGTGTATGTGTGTGTAATTACTTATCTATCTCAGTGGGGACAGTGGCCTGAAAGATTCTTGGAGTTGGAACTATGTCTGTACCTTTTAGAAACTGAGGTCCTCAGAGTGTTTTTGACATGTGATGCCATAGGGTCAGAAAAACAAGTATATGTAGTTGTGTGTGTGCAATTATTTATCTATCTCGGTGGGGACATTAGCCTGAAAGGAGTTGGAACTATGTCTGTATCATTTAGAGACTGAGGTCCCCATAGAGTATTTACAGGTGATGCCATGGCGTCAGAAAAACAAGTATATGTGTGTGTGTGTGTTAATTCATTTATCTATCTTGGTGGGGACATTGGCTTGAAAGATTTGTGGAGTTGGAACTATGTCTGTCTCCTTTAGAAACTGAGGGAGTGTAGGTATTTTACAAGTGACCCCATGGGGTCAGATAAACAAGGATACAAGTATTTGTGTGTGTGTGTGTGTGTGTGTGCATTTATCTATCTCGGTGGGGACATTGGCCTTCAGGATATTGGAGATGGAACTATCTCATTTAGAAAGAGTGGTCCCCAGATTGTAGGTATTTGACAGGTGACCCTACGGCGTTTTGGATTTTTGGAGATGGAACTATCTCATTTAGAAAGAGTGGTCCCCAGAGTGTAGGTATTTGACAGATGACCCCATGGGGTCAGATAAACAAGGATACAAGTATATATGTGTGTGTGTTCATTTATCTATCTCAGTGGGGACATTGGCCTGAAAGAGTTCTGTAGATGGAACTATCTCATTTAGAAAGATTGGTCCCCAGAGTGTAGGTATTTGACAGGTGGCCCTACGGCGTCAGATAAACGAGTACATGTGTGTGTTTTCTGTTTCCCGTCAGTGTTTTATGAACTGCCGTGTGTGTCCTTCCCTTATCCATCAACTCGGAGAGTAAAAAGCGGCGAGAGAACATGGAAGCGGAGGAAGGGAAAACGATTCTTCCCCTCGGAGACGCGTAATATCTCTTGTAAAACGACACAAATGGAACGCAGGAATCGCCGTTTCGCTCGGTGTCTCATGACGGTCTTGAAACTCGGAGACAGGTTGTGGAAACAGAGGAAATGAATGAGCCCTCTGTGGGACAGAGAGGAGTGTTTTTCTACCTTTGCTGGAGATGTGGTGTTTGCTGGGCGTGGTGAAGCCTCTGCTGCCGTGGCTGTTAATGGCCGCCACTCGGAACTGGTACCAACGCTGTGGTCTCAGGTCAGACAGAACCACGTCCTCAGAGAGGATCTACAAATACAAATGACAGCAGTTTATTTATAAAACTCATTCAGACAACAAGGAGATTCAAAGTGCTTTACAAAAATCATTAAAGGAAGGAAACAGGCTATAAAATGATGTTTAAATGCAGTTAAACCATTAAAGTCAGTCAAAGATAAATTATAACAAGTATGAAAATATGAGTTTAATCTGTTAAAATCCTGATGGAACATCCAGTTTTATTCAGATGATACAAGAGAATAAATAGAAAATAGTTGTTTCTACACTTTTTCTGGGTTTTATTTAAAGTTTTCATATCAATAACAATCACAAAGCTGATGTGGTTTAATCCTAAAAATTAAAACCAGATATTTAATGATCTTATTCAAATCAGGAATAAAAAAACTGGAAATAAGCAAAATTATCTACAATGCAAAGACAGAACTGACCTAAAAACCTGGTACCACATAGTTTAATTATCTGAAAAAACATTAATTTAATGATAAAATAAATGGACTTTTAAATATCAGTAAACCAATATAAACATTTCTGCTTTCTTCTGTGGTTTTAAGAAGCAAAAAGTCGTGTGAATATAAAGTTTTAACCTCCTCTCATGATTCTGTCGGGTGTTTTAAACTTGTGTGAAAAGTGCTTTATAAATAAAGATTGATTGAATAATTGGTTTATTGACCAGAGAGGTTGATTGTCTAATTCATGAATATGGAATAACTAAGACGTTACTTTTCTTTCCTCACGTCATTTCTCTTCTTTTTATAAATTGAAGTTTAATTAATTAAATAAATATTTATAACATATTTATTTACATAACAGTAACAGGACAAATGTGTAGTTGTTGTTATTTATATATTATTTTATTTCCATGGAAGATAATTTGTCTGATTTTAAGTTTTTTGAAGAAAACAAGATTAAATTAGATTAAAATCATTTATTTAGTTTATTAACTTTTTAGATTTTTTCATGAGTCATTACGTGCAGAGATATAATAAAAAGGTAGAATTATCTTATTTCACTGGCAGATTATTTATCTGATTTCAGGATTTATCCTTGATTTGGGTCAAGATGTTTTACTTATTTATGTCAATTTGGTCTTTTTTTTTAAGAAAACAAGTTTAAAATTGTCTTTAAAAGCTTAAATTAGACTAAAATCATTGTTGGTTAAGTTGATACGAGGTGAAAAATCATAGAATTCTGCATGTACAGGTACAATTATCTACATTTTCTTAATAAAATATATTAAATTTGACTAAAATCAAGAAAAAAAGTAAAATAATCTAAATTATCAGCCAGTGAAATAAGATATTTCTAATTAATATTGGACTAATTGGACCAAAATCAAGATATTTTCACTTTTTACAGCGTAAAACATGTTTATTTCTTTATTTATAGTAATTATTAAATGATGATCCATGTTTGATGATGAATGCAGCAAAGAAGAAAACAGGAAAAACTCTGTGAAGTGTTTGCATCATTTAGGGAGATTTAAACTTTCACTATATATATATATATTATATATATATTAATATAACGTCTCAGAAATGCATGTTATTATCTCATTATCTCCTTTCAAAGAAAAGACTCGTTTACTTCGAGACGTTTGAGTTTCTGACTTAATGAGCTGAAAGTCACATATGAACAGAGACGCTGGAATTCCATGAAATTAAAGATTCTGACTGGAATCAGGACTCAAACGGCTTCAGATTCACATGTTTTGTCTCCCGACGGGTGCAAATGTAATCACTGCTTAAAATCCACTCATCCACAATCACACACACACACACACACACACACACACACACACACACACACACACACACACACACACACACACACACACATAGAAACAAACTGCCATCTATTTAAGTCCATAATGAGCGTTCAGTCATTCAGAGTCAGCCGGTGGAACGGCTGTGGCTGCCTGTGGTTCCTTTTTAAGCTTATGCTTATTTACCTAACCTCACACACACACACACACACACACACACACACACACACACATAGTTTACCCTGGCAGCCCAGGAGGGGTTTTAGACAGCGAGGCAGCAGACTGATGAGGTGGAAACAGACTCTAACATCCATCTCCACGGTTTCATCATCGTTATGAGGTGAAGACGTTCCTGAGTTTTATTCTCAGTCACCGTGACTCTACTGCTGCTGTGTCTGGTCCAGGGTTACGTCAACATGTCCAGCTGATATCCCATAATTATCCTTATTATTGTATCGTAGACGGGTGACGCTGTAATTACATCTCTGCACATGTGAAGGAAATGACTCACGAAACAATCAGAAAATTAATAAACATGTTCAATTCTGTCCAGTTTCACCTCGTATCAACTTCATTTAGTTAATTTGACCCGAATCAGTAAAAAAATACCTTAAAATAATTATAAATGATGTTTCGACTCCTTAATTAACGAGTATCTCTGGTCTGGTAATTAGTTACCATGGCGACGGTGCTCCACGGGGAGGCGTGGTCTTCGCTGGGGTGGATTCCGGTGTTCCAGCGGGACTGGAGGATGTAGACCACCGGCTCCACGCTGACGTTGAACTTGGAGACCCAGACCACCTTCATGTGGCCCTCAGAGTCCTCCAGGAAACTCATCTCCCTACGAGGCTTCAGGGGGACGCCTGGGGGAGGGGGAGGGGGGAGGTTAATATCTGGGTGATGGAGAGGGGGGGGTTAATATCTGGGGGGAGGGGGGAGGTTAATATCTGGGTGATGGAGAGGGGGGGGTTAATATCTGGGGGGGAGGGGGAGGGGGGTTAATATCTGGGTGATGGAGAGGGGGGGTTAATATCTGGGGGGAGGGGGGGTTAATATCTGGGTGATGGAGAGGGAGGGTTAATATCTGGGGGGAGGGGGGGTTAATATCTGGGTGATGGAGAGGGAGGGTTAATATCTGGGGGGAGGGGGGGTTAATATCTGGGTGATGGAGAGGGAGGGTTAATATCTGGGGGGGAGGGGGGGTTAATATCTGGGTGATGGGTGGGTTAATATCTGGGTGGTAGAGATGGAGAAGGGGGGAGTCTAATATCTGGGGGGGAGGGGGGAGGTTAATATCTGGGTGATGGAGAAGGAGGGGGAGGCTAATATCTGGGGGGGAGAAGGGGGAGAGATGGAGGAGGGGGTTATCTGGGACGGGTGTAATATCTGGGTGGTAGAGATGGAGGAGGGGGTTATCTGGGACGGGTTTAATATCTGGGTGGTAGAGAGGGAGGAGGGGGTTATCTGGGACGGGTTTAATATCTGGGTGGTAGAGAGGGAGGAGGGGGTTATCTGGGACGGGTTTAATATCTGGGTGGTAGAGATGGAGGAGGGGGTTATCTGGGACAGGTGTAATATCTGGGTGGTAGAGAGGGAGGAGGGGGTTATCTGGGACGGGTGTAATATCTGGGTGGTAGAGATGGAGGAGGGGGTTATCTGGGACGGGTGTAATATCTGGGTGGTAGAGATGGAGGAGGGGGTTATCTGGGACCGGTTTAATATCTGGGTAGTACAGATGGAGGAGGGGGTTATCTGGGACGGGTGTAATATCTGGGTAGTACAGATGGAGGAGGGGGTTATCTGGGACGGGTGTAATATCTGGGTGGTAGAGAGGGAGGAGGGGGTTATCTGGGACCGGTTTAATATCTGGGTAGTACAGATGGAGGAGGGGGTTATCTGGGACGGGTGTAATATCTGGGTAGTACAGATGGAGGAGGGGGTGATTTTGCTCTCAAATGACCCCAGATTGCTGCATTTAAAGGTACAGTCCTTAATTTATCAGTCGAGGGAGAGTTCCTGCTTTAAACTGTGAATCTCCTTCACCTTTGTACAGGTTGGCCGGGGCCTGGCAGGTGTGTCCACAGCCGTTGGAGCAGCACTTCCTGGGGGCGGGGCAGTGTTGGTCTGACGAGCAGCTCTCCACGCACGCCGCGGCGAATCCCGTCGCTCGCTGCGGCGGCGGACAGTCGCCCTGTCTGGACGAGCTGAGAGACGCCAGGAACTCACGGCTGGTCACACACTCTGTCTGTTTCTGATGACGGAGCGTGGACGTTAGCTTATTATCACTATTATCACTATTATCACTATTATAGATATATAGGATATATAAACAGTGATGCCCCTAGTGGTCAGTGGTGGAATTACAAGACATTCAATAGATTTAGATTAGATGTAAATAAAAACACCACCTTTAATAAAATGCTTTTATCTTGAAACATTTGCAGGAAGCTGATGTGGTTCAAGGTTCAAGGTTTAGGTTTTAGGTGGCCAAGGTTCAAGGTTTAAGAATGATGTTACAAACACACACACACACACACACACATAGCAGAGGTGAAAGTTTTACTTTGGTCGACTTCTACTGTGTCTTTTTGAGATTTGTAAAGGAGTTCAAAAGGAGGAGGAGTGTGTGTGTGTGTGTGTGTGTGTGTGTGTGTGTGTGTGTGTGTGTGTGTGTGTGTGTGTGCACATCAGCATAACATAAACAGCAGCTTCAGTTAATAGCTGTGAATGAGCCTGTGATCATAACCAGCCGCTAACATGCTTCAGCTATTGTGATGAAAAACTAATCTATCAGAAAAACCACAGAGGGCGGCTCTGCAAATAATCATTTCAGGCCACACACACACACACACACACACACACACACACACACACACACACACACACACACACACACACACACACACAGAAAACACACACACATGAAAAAGAAAAGAAATACACACTCTCACATGTATACGTTCAAATAGCTGTTATTCATAACACTCAAACATAACCTCGCTTACACACACACACACACAGGAATGTTAATTCATGGAAACACACACACACACACACACACACACACTGGGTGTCGTCATGCCAACAAAAGCAGGTTTCCAGAGCAGAAAGTGGCATCGTTCACTTCTTACCTCACAAGACTTTAGAGGAAGCATCTTCCTGGTTTCCCACAGTTCTTTACACGGCTGGAGACACTAGATGAGTTCAATAAATGAAATAAATAGAGACAAATGAGGTTTTAATGAACAATGTAGTTCAGTGTTTGATAATGTGCTGAGTCATGATTAAAAGGCAGAATCCATACATTCACTGTAGTAGACACATTCTTAATTATAATGAGTTAATTAGGGGTTTTTAAATCTGTGCTTTAAACATTAGCAGCATCAGGTAAAACATTTATAGATGAGATGAATATAATAAATAATAATAAATAAAAATAAACGTATTCACATAGAATAATTACACAAATAATAGAGATGAACAGAAGTTTATATCATGGCTGAAGGATTTTAAGAAACATTTAATTCACGATTTACAAACATCACAGAAACTTACATCAACTCATTAAAACTATTAATAAAATATAATAAAATATAAATAAAATATTAATAATTGATTTAAGTCATCTTCCTGTTTATTAATAAGAAATAAAGTGAAAAATCAAGTGAAATTTCTTGTTTTTGGTAAAATTTTGGTAAAATCTGGTAAAATTCCAAGGCTGTAATTACCACCAAAGACACAAAGACTCCTACCGTTTATTATACGGACAATAATTTAATAAAACTGTTCTGTTTTTTAAGTTTTTGAAAAAGCAACGAAATAATTTTAAATAGATAAACTGGAATTTAAATGGTTAAAATCCTGAAAATGGCTGTTTGTCAGTTTTGAGCAGGAAAGAAGTTAAGAGATTTATGAAAAGCAACTGTAAAAAAATATATATTTTTGCCATGAAGGTGCAGAATTTGAGAATAAAAGAAGATTTTCTGCAGACAAAATGTTCAACAAATAAAAAAAGGTGACAATAATGTACAAACATGTCCTGAAGCAGATTTGTCCACTCACATGTTAAGAGTGTTAAAAAAACAAAAAGATGTGTCGTACTTTTAGGGCAGAGATACACATATTTTTACAAATGTAAGAGAAAAGACAATGGATTTCAAAAATTTAAAAAATTTAGGCTAAAAACTACAATAAAATCCAAAATGATCAACAAATCAAAGAAATGTTGATATAATTACACAAATTAAAGTTAAAAACATTAAATAAAAGCATAAAAACATTCAACTAGAAAGATGACTTTGACTTTCTGCAAAAATTCAGGCTAAAAACTGAAACACAGTCAAAAAAAACATTTAAACATTTTATAAATTTTACAGTTGTTATTTCCTGCTTTACTTTTATTGATGTAGAAGTTGTTAAAGATAAAAATGAAGTAGCCGAGGTTGAAATAAAACAGGATATGAACTGGGATAAATGGTTTTTAATCTGCTGTTTAAGACACACACACACACACACACACACACATTTCTACAGCAGAAACACACACACACACATTTCTACAGCAGAAACACACACACACACATTTCTACAGCAGAAAGACACACACACACACATTTCTACAGCAGAAACACACACACACACACATTTCTACAGCAGAAACACACACACACACTCATCTGGTCTGTCACCTCAGTGAACTGGTGAATGATGTTTTTTACCAAATTAAAAGCAGACAACGTATAAAAACTGCGGTTTCACCTCCTCTTCCCCCTCCTCCCTCCTCCTCCTCCCCCCCCTCCCCCCCTCCTCCTCCCCCCCCCCCCCTCCTCCTCCTCCTCCTCCCCATCCCCCCCCCCTCCTCCTCCCCCCTCCCCCTCCTCCCCCCCCCCCTCCTCCTGTCTTCCATCATTTCTCCAGTTTATTCCATCTCTCTTCTTCCCGTCAAACGCAGCTAATTAAAGAGAAGAATGAAATAAAGATGGTTGCTATGACGACTGTTGGATGGAAACACTCGGCTGGTTTAACTCTCAACTTTTAGGGTTATCATCAAACTGCATGTAAACTTTAATGTAGAATAGAATGAGCAGCTTCCACTGACTGGTGGATTTAAATGAACAGAAATCATGAAACCAGGGAGGAGACAGCACCAAACAGACATAAACGACGTTTAAACGCTGTTAAATCAGACATTCAAGGCTGAATTATAACAAGAAAGTATGAAAATACGACAGTAGAACTGCAGTTTAACCTGGTACAAACAGGTTCTAACACATTTTATACAATATATTCTTCATGTTCTGTTAAAAATATGAGACAAAAAGTTAAGAAATGTGAGATGAGTTGGAAATAAAAGATATTATCATAAAAAATATCAAGTTTGATCTTGTTAAAAGGTCTAAAAAGTCAGAAATATGAGATAAAAAGTCATAAAATTAGGTAAAAATTCAGAAATATGAGATAAAAAGTCATGAAATTAGGTAAAAAGTCAGAAATATGAGATAAAAAGTCATGACATTTTGTAAAAAGTCAGAAATATGAGATAAAAAGTCATGCACCTCTATTCTATCTATTATTCTATTATATGGATTGTGTGTATTTCTTTATCCAGGATAAATCGCTAGCTTTGATGCTAGTTTAGCCACGTTTTATATACAATATTCTCATTATATTTGCTTTGAAGCAGCAGCATCAATAGATTCTGACTCTTCTGTAGTTGTACATTTATTTTATTCCAGGTTTAAGTCCAGACCTTTGTGTTTGTAGAGATATTCAACATTTATTCTCATGTACAGCAGGAAACTGATGAATAAACCTGCTGCTAACGTGGATTTAAATAAAAAGCTGCAGCTTCCTGGAGGTTTGCTCCAGTTTTGCGGAGCATTAAAACCTAAAAGCTGCTTTTTCCATGTTTGGTTTCTACTTTGGGGACAGAAAACAGACGTTTCCCAGACGTTTCTGGACACTAACGGATTCTGGCTCCGCAGAGTTTTAGAAAAAAAGAAAAGGAAGCAAAGTTTAATGCTGTTTAATGTCCGACAGTCGCCTCCATTTAAATCAGGTTACAGCAACACTTACATCTATGTTTGGAGGGTCTGAGCTGCCACGTCTCAGTTTGACTTTCTGCACAAAACAGAAACATCACTATAAAACCTGCAGAAAACTCTAAATATGTGCTGTTACAAGGTTTGAGTGCATCAATCTAATAACCTTCTACTGCAACATAAAACAGGAGGAGGGTTTAATTAATGAGGAAAATAAAAGTATAAAACTGGAAAGAAATGATCCGTATCAGTTTCAGAGGTTAAACTGTGGAATAAACACTTTAAAACAGAATATATCTACAGTTTCATGTTCAAATAAAACCATAAATACAAATAAATTCATCCAGATATACACGTTTTATTTCTTTAAAATAACGACCAACAACTCACTGAAGCCCAGAACTTTGCCTCTTTATAATAGAAAAGTTATAAAAAGAATCTAAATAAACAGGAATCAAGTCTGAAAATTCAACTGTTTTAAAGGAAATAACTGAAAAACAGGAAATAAAACATGTCGTCAGTTTAAATAAACATGTAAAAGCCTAATTTATGATTTTAAAGCCATAATTTTGCAGGATAACATAATAATTTCCAGGTTATTTGACCCGTTTTTATCATTTTCCATTAATGGATAATTAGTCAGTGATTTTCCAGGATGTGATTTGTTATTAAAGGTGAGTTTAAACCCATTTAATACTGTAAATGGTTTAATAACACGTCCTATATTACATTCATTAATTAATATAAAGTCCTAATAAACTGGAATCAATCATCTATAATGTGATTTTAGTGGAAAATAAACATTTTTATTCAAAATTCCAGGTTTTCCAGGACATGTTTGAGTGATTAGTTACTAAAGGTGAGTTAATGGTTTAATAACATGTCCTCTATTATATTTAACCTGTTCTGACCACAATACTTTAATAAATAAATATAAAGTTGATGTGTAACTGGACAATATTAATGTCATAAAATCTAAATAAACAGGAATCAAGTCTAAAAATTCAATTGTTTTATCTGTAACTAGATTTTAGAAGCAGATTATGCACATTTTTATTCATTTTAAAGCGATAAGAACTGAAAGCTGCTGCTTTTTTACCGTTTACTTCCACTGATTTCAGCATGAACCAGGAGAGGAGGTTCTGTAGTTACTGAGGAGGAGAAAATGTCAAATAATTGTTGTTTTTTAGAAAATTATGGGTCGAAACTTTAAGCATCACAAGCCGTTTGAGCAGCTTCCATTAAATAACATGAAGAGTTTGGCTGAAATATGACGATTTGGCAAAAAAAACCTGTTTTTTTTACATTTTTATAGTTTTGCTGCCATGAAATTTGTCCGTTTATTCTCTGAAGGTCTGTGTTTCCTCCACAAAAGATGCATTTTGGAATGAATTTAAGTTATTTTCCCTTTTTTCTGTCTACTTCCAGTTTCTGGTGCATTCCTGAAGGAACATGAGGAGACACAGAGATAATATAACACACACATACTTGTTTATGTGACGCTGTGGGGTCCGTCTGTCAAATACCTACACTCTGGGGACCACCCTTTCCTAAATGAGATAGACTCCATCAACTCCAACAAGTCTTTCAGGCCAGTGTCCCCACCAGGACAGATATACGAAGGAACACACACACACACTCGTTTATCTGACACCGTGGGGTCCATCTGTCAAATACCTACACTCTGGGGACCACCCTTTCTAAATGAGATAGACATAGTTTCAATTCCAAAAAATCTTTCAGATAAAGTGATACATTAACACACACACACTCATTTATGTGACACTATGGGGTCTGTCTGTCAAATACCTACACTCTGAGGACCACCCTTTTTTAAATGAGATAGACATAGTTCCGTTGAGGTCCGTTCTAAGATAGATGAACACACACAGACACACACATAATCACATATCTGACACTGTGGGGTCCTCTGTCAAAAAGCCTACACTCTGGGGACCGCCCTTTTTTAAATGGACACAGTTTCAACTCCAAAAATGTTTCAGGCTGATGTCTGCACCACGTTAAATAAACAAACACACACACACACATATACACACACAAACAGTCTTTTATCTGGCACCATGGGGTCCATCTGTCAAATACCTACACTCTGGGGACCACCCTTTTCTAAATGAGATGGACATAGTTCCAACTCCAAAATTGTTAAGGCCAATGTCCCCACCAAGAAAGATGAAAGAACACACACACACATTTATCTGACACTGTGAGGTCCTTCTGTCACATACCTACACTCTGGGGACCACCATTTCCAAATGAGATAGACATAGTTCCAACTCCAAAAAAATCTTTCAGAGAAATGATAATTAGACAAACAAACACACACATGCACTCGTATATCTGACACTGTGGGGTCCTCTGTCAAATACCTGAACTTTAACTCAAGAAAATTTTCCAGATAAATTAATAATTAAACGAACAAACACACACTCATTTATCTGACATCGTGGGGTCCTGTGTCAAATACTGCACTCTGGGGACCACCCTTTCTAAATGAGATAGACATAATTTAAACTCAAAAAAATCATTCAGGCCAATGTTCCCACCAAGATAGATACACAGAACACACACACACACACACAAACTCATTTGTCTGACACCGTGGGGTCCATCTGTCAAATACCTACACTCTGGGGACCACTCTTTCTAAATGAGATAGACATGGTTTCAACTACAAAAATCTTTCAGGCCCCAACAGGGTAGATAACCAAACACACACACACACACACACACACACACACACACACACACACACACAGTACTGTAACCAGACCCTGAAGTGTGATGTGTTTCTTCAAGGAGCTCCCACGGGTCTATTCACTTGACCACGTGCTGCGCTGAGCTTAAGGTTGTCAAAACCTGCCCGAAAACACCTTATCCACACACACACACACACACACACACACACACACACACACACACACACACACACACACACACACACACACACACACACACACTCCCCCTCTCTCGTCCTCTTGCTGCCACTTTGATCAGTTACAGACTCTTTTAATTTTTCATTCTTCTGAGTCAAACATCAGAATAACAGTTTTTTTACAGAAGGAGGTGAACACGTCTTCACTTCAGGTTTTACAGATGCTAAAATGCTCTGTAAAACCCGCGGGGGTGAAACCGCAGTTTAGTTTTTTTTGTTTTAACGTATAAATTTAACGTATCGTCTGCAGCTGGAAACATCGGATCTTTGGAGAAGAAGCTTTGACAAGTCTGAAACGTTCTGGGATGTGGTTTTGATGCTTTTGCCAAAAAAATACAAACATAATGTTCATGAAGAGACTGCAGTGACCTATAAACAGCATTTTAGCATTAGCATCTTAGCATTTTTTACTCTAGGAAGGCAAACGAGGACATGAAATGACTTTTTCAGCTCATCATTTTTGTTTTAATTCAACCCATAAGAAGCCACTGGTGTCACCTCCCTTTAAAATGTTGTGGAATATTCCTTTAATCAGCTTATTCCTGAACTTAGGATGTGTCCAAACATCATTGTAGGGAAGTGTCAACCCCTTTAATAATGGTATTATATTATGTATATTACATTTATACACATTAGTTAAGTTAAAACTGGGATATATGTTGAGATAATGCAAATTAAAGAGAAAATCAAAGCTAATGTTGCTAATGTTAGCAGTTTGCTAACAAACGCTAACAGTTTCTACTATATAAATGATGGAATTCAAATGAATAAATGGTAGAAATATAATATAATATTCATAAATATACCAATAATAATGTTTAACATGATTTATTTGGATAATTTGTCTCATATTCAGGACTTATATTTGGTGTTTTCACATCATTTAGCATCAAGATTTAGTCCCATTTAACAGGAAAAACTAATGTGTGATAAGAATATTATAATATTCTTATAATGTTCTCACCACAATTCTTCAATAAATAAAATATAAAACAAGTTGGGAAAATATGTTGGTGACATATGTCACATCAGACTTTTAACCACAATAAGAAAAATGATAACGAGTTAATTAACTTCGCTAATTGCTCCAATAATTAGCTGTTAAAGTTATAACTGTGGAATATGTTGAGGAATTAAAAAATAAAAGCACATCATACATTTCTGATACTGGGTTTAAGTCCTTGACCTTCGTATTTGTAGAGATTTCACAGATTTATTATCGATTATAGCAGGAAAACTGATAAATTAGCCAAAAAATGAGCTAAACGATGCTAAAATGCTCCTTTTATGCTACTTTTACATTGTGCTGCTACTATTTTTATATTAATTCCATTTTATTTCTTCACTGTTATAGACGGACAGTCGTACAGTAGAGAGAGAAAAAGGGAAAGAGGAGATGAGGGTGGAAAACACTCCTGGTATGTGCACACACACACACACACACACACACACACACACACACACACACACACACACACACACCTGACACTCTCAAATATCCCTTGCATGTTGTAAATCACGTTAAAGTACCGCGACATGCTCCGTGTTTGGATAAGAGACGGACGGACGCTCGGGCCTCGGAGGCAACGTGATGAATTACGTGCGTGAGAATAAAAGAAGGAGGGAAGAGGTGGAGGCAGCAGAGGTCAAAGGTCAGAGATGTTACTGGTTAACACACCAGCGACTGTAACAACAGAGCTGGTGATGTTTAGACAGGATCTGCTCAGGTATCTGTGGAATAATTCATCATCATAACTACAGGAGACACACGTTTCATTAGAATTAAGAGTTTTAAAGTTAAATTAATGGTAAAACATGAGGAGAAAACATCCCAGATGAGTCCAGAGGCCTGAAAAACATGTGTTTTTAGTTACTGAGACGATTTCTCATTGTTCTAATAATCATTAACAGACACTGGACTGAAGCAGATTTGTCCACTAACATGTTAAAAGAGTTAAAAACTAGAAAAATTAAAATAATGTTGATTTAAAGGACATTTAGAACAGATCTGAAGACTGATATGAGACTGAAACAGGTGGAAATATCTTGTTTTTGGTTCAATTAGTCTAATTATCTTATTCCACTGGCAGATAATTTAGATTATTTCATCTATTTTTTCCTCATTTGGGTCAATTTGGTTTTAAATTGTCAAAATCAAGAATAAAATTTAAAATAAGATGAATTATCTGCCAATGGAATAAGATAATTCTACTCAATATTAGAGTAATTGAACAAAAACAAGATATTTACACCTATTATTGATAATCTATAGCTTAGCTGTATTAATACACTATATATATATATATATATATATATATAAATGGCTGTAATAACTGTAAACTCAGTGGATTCTATACATTTTGGGGTCATTTTAACCCATTTAATCCCATTTTTTCTAAGTTTTCAGTCATTAAAATTGAAAACACATGCTATGAACTGGTTTTATACTAATTATATTATATTATATTTAACATTTATCATGTTTCAGTTACAACATTTGACAAAAAAAAGTCATAAAATCATCATTTTTGTTTAAAAAAGGTTCTTCATGGTTTCATCATGTTCTTTTAAATAAGAAGAACATGATGAAAGCTTCTTAAAATTGTATTTTAAAACGTTTTTCACTTTCTCAACCATGTATTTTATATATATATATATAATTTAATTCATTTTGTTTATCTATAAATCAGGGATATTGTTATTTACAGGAGTGATTTTCCTGTTTGTTCTGAATTTGAATGAAATAAGTGAAAGTTCCCTTTGATTTTACTAATAATGAACGAGATTAAACAACATTTATTTATTAGTTGCATGTTTTTGCATGAATGTTTCATCCCTGATGGATGTGAAGCAGCAAAGATCTGTATCTGTATAGTAGTGACATCACAACTTCACGCTTGTTTCTGTGTGGATTGACAGTATTAATACACTGTCTGCTGTCATATACAGTCAGATGTATGTATGTATGAAGGTATTTATTGGAATTAAACTGATTAAATATCAATAAAAGTGTCTCCATCCGTCCAGTCTTCAGTACCTGTTCACCGGTTCCTGTTTCTCCTGTTTCTCCTGTTTCTCCTGTTTCTCGTGGACGTTATTTCTCACGGTTTCGCTGCAGCGACGTGACTAATCGTTGTCCTGTGGACGGATTCTCCCGCCTGAGCTGTGAATCCGTCCAGAGCGACGGCCTCTGATTAACGTTGTGGACGATGAGAGATTTGCTGTTGTGCCACATTCTTTCTGTTCAGCGTTGACGGATTAAACGGAGCCGCGAAGGTTTTCATGTTACGCAGCCGTCGACAAGTCAACCCTGATGAGTCAGAGCCTTCATTAAAGATGCTGCTTGTTGGGATCACAAATTAACTCTGAATTCATTATTAACCTGCTCCTCTATAGGTTTATTTAACATTTCTACTCATCATTTCATCATTTTCTCTGAGTCTGAACAGAAAACGCTGCTACTACAAGACTTTATGGTCTGGAATTAACAGGTCTCTGTTTCCTGGATGAAATAAAGGAGTAAACATGGAGCAACAACACAAAACACTGAGCTTTACTGTTCGTTTAATGTTGATTACTGTGAAAAGCATGTGTTAAAGTTCACTAACACTGTTCATTTGGCCTCTAGAGAGAAAAAATGGCATTTTAAAGTCCCTTATGGGAGATAAAAGGGGTCTAAAGTGCCCTTTTGAGAGCTAAAACATGTGTTGAAGTGCCCTTTAGGAGCTAAAATTATGTGAAAATGCCCTCTAGGAACCAAAAGGTGTGTTAAAGTGCCCTCTCAGGAGGTAGAAGGTGTGCTAAAGTGCCCTTTAGGAGCCAAATTAATGCTAAAGTGCCATTTTGAGACGTAAAAATTGCGTTAAGGTGTATCTTAGGAGGTAAAAAGCTTGTTAAAGTGCCCTCTTGGGAGCTAAAATGTGCTAAAGTTCCCTCTGAGCCAAAACCCATGCTATGGTGCCCTGTAGGAGCTAAAAAGCATGATAATGTTCCCTTTTGGTATCTTAGAAGTGTGTTAAAGTGCACTTTTGAGAGTTAAAAAATGTGTTGAAGTGCCCTTTTAGGAGCTAAAATTGTGTGAAAGTGCCCTCTAGGAACCAAAAGGTGTTAAAGTGCCCTCTAGGAGCCAAATTACATGCTAAAGTGCCCTCTTGGGAGCTAAAAGCATGCTAAAGTGCCATTTTGAGACATAAACATTGCGTTAAGGTGTATCTTTAACCTTGTTAAAGTGCCCTCTTGGGGGCTAAAATGTGCTAAAGTGCCATCTTGAAAGATAAAAAGTATGTTAAAATGCCCTTTTTGGAGCTAAAAGGTGAGCTAAAGTTCCCTCTGAGCCAAAACCCATGCTATGGTGCCCTGTAGGAGATAAAAAGCGAGATAAAGTTCCCTTTTGGTAGCTTAGAAGTGTGTTAAAGTGCCCTTTTGAGAGCTAAAAAGTGTGTTGAAATGCCCTGTAGGAGCCAGAGTGTGTGTTAAAATGCCCTCTTGAGAGCTAAAAAGCATGTTAAACTGCGTTTTTGGGAGCTAATATTGTGTGAAAATGCCCTCTAGGAACCAAAAAGTGTGTTAAAGTGCCCTCTTAGGAGGTAGAAGGTGTGCTAAAGTAGCCTCTAGGAGCCAAATTACATGCTAAAGTGCCCTCTTGGGAGCTAAAAGCATGCTAAAGTGCCATTCTGACACCTAAAAATTGTGTTGAGGTGCCCATCTTAGGTAAAAAGCTTGTTAAACTGCTAAAACGTGCTAAAGTGCCCTCTTGGGAGCTAAAATGTGCTAAAGTGCCGTCTTGAAAGATAAAGACATATTAAAATGCCCTTTTGGGAGCTAAAAGGGGAGCTAAAGTTCCCTTTTGGAGCAAACATGCATCTGCCATCTTTGGGGATAAAAGCCTTATTAAAGTGCCCTCTTTGAGCCAAAATACATGCTAAAGTGTGACTTGGGGGCTAAAAAGCATGCTAAAAGAGCCAATAGCTCGTTAAAGTGCCACCTTGGGAGCTAAAATGTACGCTAAAGTGCCCTCTTTGAGCCAAAACATGTACTAAAATGTCGCTTTGGGGCTAAAAAGTATGCTAAATTAGCCAATACCTCGTTAAAGTGCCCTCTTGGGAGCCAAAAAGTGTGCTAAAGTGCCGTCTTGAAAGATAAAAGACATATTAAAATGCCCTTTTGGGAGCTAAAAGTTGAGCTAAAGTTCCCTCTTGGAGCAAACATGCATCTAAAGCTAAAAGGTGTGTTAAAGTGCTCTTTTTGAGCCAAAACATGTCCAAAATGTCGCTTTGGGGCTAAAACACATGTTAATTAGCCAATAGCTTGTTAAAGTGCCACCTTGGGATGTTCCTTTTTTCCCCTTTTCACCCTCCAAACCCCCGTTCACGTCTCTGCTCAGTACAGTAAATGTAAATCATTTAAAAATCTTGGACAAGTTTGAACAGAGCGGAGCCGACTGTGGGAAAAGCAGAAGAAAGGAGCCGTGTTCAGACGATGCCAGCGGGGCTTATATAAGCTGTTGTTTGCAGCTGTTGCAGCGTCGAGGTTGTGCAAGTGAAGTGATAATGAGCGACGGGTTGAGTCTAAGGGAGGCGTCGCTGAGTGATGTCGAGCTGCAGCAGCAACACAAAGCTGCGGGTTTAGCTGTAGCTGCAGGTTTAGCTGTAGCTGCAGGTTTAGCGGTAGCTGCAGGTTTAGCTGTAGCTGCAGGTTTAGCGGTAGCTGCAGGTTTAGCAGTAGCTGCAGGATTAGCTGTAGCTGCAGGTTTAGCGGTAACTGCAGGTTTAGCTGTAGCTGCAGGTTTAGCTGTAGCTGCAGGTTTAGCGGTAGCTGCAGGTTTAGCTGTAGCTGCAGGTTTAGCGGTAGCTGCAGGTTTAGCAGTAGCTGCAGGATTAGCTGTAGCTGCAGGTTTAGCGGTAACTGCAGGTTTAGCTGTAGCTGCAGGTTTAGCGGTAGCTGCAGGTTTAGCTGTAGCTGCAGGTTTAGCGGTAGCTGCAGGTTTAGCTGTAGCTGCAGGTTTAGCTGTAGCTGCAGGTTTAGCGGTAGCTGCAGGATTAGCTGTAGCTGCAGGTTTAGCTGTAGCTGCAGGTTTAGCGGTAGCTGCAGGTTTAGCAGTAGCTGCAGGATTAGCTGTAGCTGCAGGTTTAGCGGTAGCTGCAGGTTTAGCTGTAGCTGCAGGTTTAGCGGTAGCTGCAGGATTAGCTGTAGCTGCAGGTTTAGCTGTAGCTGCAGGTTTAGCGGTAGCTGCAGGATTAGCTGTAACTGCAGGTTTAGCTGTAGCTGCAGGATTAGCGGTAGCTGCAGGTTTAGCTGTAGCTGCAGGTTTAGCGGTAGCTGCAGGATTAGCTGTAGCTGCAGGTTTAGCTGTAGCTGCAGGTTTAGCTGTAGCTGCAGGTTTAGCGGTAGCTGCAGGTTTAGCGGTAGCTGCAGGTTTAGCGGTAGCTGCAGGTTTAGCTGTAGCTGCAGGTTTAGCGGTAGCTGCAGGTTTAGCGGTAGCTGCAGGTTTAGCGGTAGCTCCATCTGGATACTCCTGGCATTCACCGGGATTAGCGTAAAGCAGCATAATGATTTTCCTTTGCTGTTTAAAACCTGCTCCTAAAGTAGAGAACACTGCATTTTCTTTGAAATCAGCCTCTCTACATGTTTTCCAGCCGTTTCTGTTGAATTCCAACACATGAACCAGGAGGGAATAAAGTCGCCAAGAACAATGGTAAAGACTGAAGAACATGACAAGACATGAAAACTGGGATCAGGAGATTTTCAGTCATTTACAGTAATTTTCAGTCACTTTCTGTAAAGTTAATTAAGTTTCAGAAGATATTCAGCAGATTTTCTGTAAGTTTATACAGATTTTCAATAGTTTTAATAATTTTTAAGTCAATTTTCAGTAAAAGAGTTCATTTGAAAAAAGAATGAGCTAAAGATTGGAATTTTCAATAAATTAATCATAAATTTTCAATAATTTACAGCAATTTTCAGTAACTTTCAGTAAACTTTAGTTAAGTTTCAGTAAATATTCAGTAGATTTTCAGTAAATTTGTATAGATTTTTGGTAATTTTCAATTTTCAGTAAAAAAAAAAATAGACATAGTTTTTAAAAAAATAATGAGCTGAAGATTGTAATTTTCAGTGATTTTTAGTAATTTTCTGG
Organism: Lepturacanthus savala; assembly: GCA_030544235.1. NCBI lineage: Eukaryota > Metazoa > Chordata > Actinopteri > Scombriformes > Trichiuridae > Lepturacanthus > Lepturacanthus savala. Next base: position 29,222,533 of record CM060481.1, read on the forward strand.
AAATTTCAGTAAACTTTAGTTAAGTTTCAGTAGATATTCAGTAGATTTTCAGTAAATTTATATAGATTTTCTGTAATTTTCAATAATTTTTAAGTCAATTTTCAGTAAAAGACTTCATTTGAAAAAAGAATGAGCTGAAGATTGGAATTTTCAGTGATTTTTAGTAATTTTCTGTAAATTTCTGTAAATTTCAGCAGATTTTCTGTAGATTTTCAGTACATTTATATAGATTTTTAGTAATCTTCAATAATTTTTAGTAGATTTTCAGCAAAAAAAATAAAGACTGTTTTAAAAAAATGAGCTGAAGATTGTAATTTTCAGTGATTTTTAGTAGATTAATAGTAATTTTATGTAAATTTCAGTAGATTTTCAACAGATTTTCAGTAAAAGAGTTAATTTGAAAATAAAAATAGATAATTTTCAGTCATTTTCCAGTAAAGGAGTTCATTTGTTTCAGCAGATCTTCAGTAAATTTATGTAAATTTTCAGTAAAAAAAAATAAAAAATAAATAAAATAGGATGTTAAAATACAAAGGTGCAGTAATTTACAGTAAAAAAAAAATATATGCAATATATTAATATTTAAAACATAAACTATGGTCATAATAAAAAAAATAGATTTATTTGTTGAATACAATAACTATACTATTAAACTATATCATATTATATTATATTATATACTAGTATATATTAGTCTGCTGTTATGCTACTATTATACTATACTATTATATTATACTACATTATATAAGGTACTACTTTACTAGAAATCTACTTCCTATAGAGAATGAGCTGTTGGGATAAAACACTAGTTTAGTTTATTTACTAGTTTATTTAATAATGAATTATTTATCATTTAATAATCAGTATCAGTGTTTGAGGCACATGTTATAAAAACATCATCCCAGGTTAAGTGTCATCAGGTGAAACCAGTGTTTTTATAGGAGGTGAAATCTAAACATTAGAATAAACAGAAGTTTGTGCAGCTGCTGTTACATGAAGTCGATGCAACCACATGACGACGGATCAAACCCTTTGTTCTGCATCAGACCTGTTTGTTAGTGGACGTCCTGCTGCCTTCACACACCTGGTCCACATTACGACGGCGGCCTGCATGTGTGTGTGAGTGTGTGTGTGAGAGATCTATGAGTGTGTGTGTGAGAGATCTGTGAGTGTGTGTGTGAGAGATCTGTGAGTGTGTGTGTGAGAGATCTGTGAGTGTGTGTGTGAGAGATCTGTGAGTGTGTGTGTGAGAGATCTGTGAGTGTGTGTGTGAGAGGAGGAAAGAGATAAAAGAAGGAGGCAGCAGACAGATGGAGGATTTGAGTGAGGGCTGTAGTTTTGGGTTTAGTCAACCCCCATGTGTGTGTTTCCATGAGAGTCGGCTGATGATGTGACACAAACCATATGTGTTGGTGCAACATCTGCCTGCTGCGTGTGTGTGTGTGTGTGTGTGTTCTGGCATTTGCTACTTATTAAGGACCGCCGTAAATTTGTAACCAACAAAGTGAGGCCTTTTTTTCGGAAGTACGTGTGTGTGTTTCTGTTCTTGCTACTTACTGAGGACCAATGTGGGATTTTAGCAAAATTAGGTATTTTTGGGAAGTGTGTGTGTGTGTGTTCTTGTTCTTGCTACTTACTAAGGACTGGCGTAAGTTTTTAACCAACAAAGTGAGGTCTTTTTTTTTCGGAAGTATGTGTGTGTGTTTCTGTTCTTGCTACTTACTGAGGACCAATGTGGGATTTCAGCAAAATTAGGTGTTTTTGGGAAGTGTGTGTGTGTGTGTGTGTTCTTGTTCTTGCTACAGACTAAGGACTGGCGTAAGTTTTTAACCAACAAACTGGGGTCTTTTTTGGAAAGTGTGTGTGTATTCTTGTTTTTGCTACAAACTAAGGACTGGCCTTAGTTTTAAACAAACAAGGTGAGGTCTTTTTGGGAGTGAAGTGTGTGTGTGTGTGTGTGTTCTTGTTCTTGCTACAGACTAAGGACCAGCGTGTGTTTGTAACCAACAATGTGAGGTCTTTTTTTTCAGAAGTACGTGTGTGTGTTTCTGTTCTTGCTACTTACTGAGGACCAATGTGGGATTTTAGCAAAAGTAGGTATTTTTTGGGAAGTGTGTGTGTTCTTATTCTTGCTACAGACTAAGGACTGGCATGAGTTTTTAACCAACAAAGTGAGGTCTTCATTGGGAAGTGTGTGTGTTTTTGTTGTTGCTACTTACTAAGGACCGACATGAGTTTTTAACCAATAAAGTGAGTTTTTTTTAGGAAGTGTGTGTGTTTTTTTTGTTGTTGTTCTTACTACAAACTCGGGACTGGCATGAGTTTTTAACCAACAAAGTGAGGTCTTTTTTGGGAAGCGTGTCTGTATATTTCTGTTCTTGTGACGTACTAAGGACCAGCGTGAGTTTTTAACCAATAAAGGTCTTCTTTGGGAAGTGTGTGAGTGTATTCTTGTTCTTGCTACCTACTAAGAACCGGCATAATTTTGTGACCAACAAAGTGAGGTCTATTTTAGGAAGTGTGTGTGCGTGTGTGTGTGTTCTTGTTCTTGCTAAGGACAAAAGACTGGCATGAGTTTTTAACCAACAAAGTGAGGTCTATTTTAGGAAGTGTGTGCATGTGTGTGTGTGTCTTGTTCTTGCTAGGAACAAAAGACCGACGTGAGTTTTTAACCAACAAAGTGAGGCCTTTTTTGGGAAGCGTGTGTGTGTATTTCTGTTGTTACTTAGTAGGGACCTGCATGAGTTTTTAACCAACAAAGTGAGTTTTTTTTAGGAAGTGTGTGTGTGTGTGTTTTTATCTTGCTACGGACTAAAGACCACTGTGAGTTTTTAACCAACAAAGTGAGGTCTTTTTTGGTAGTGCTTATGTGTATGTGTTCTTGCTTTTGTGACAAACTAAGGACCGTCATGAGATTTTTACCAATAAAGTGAGGTCTTTCTTGTGAGTGTAGAGTGTGTGTGTGAGTTCTTGTTCTTGCTCGAGACTAAGGACCAGGTTGACTTTTTAACCAATAAAGTGAGGTCTTTTTTCAGATGTGTGTGTCTTTGTATTTGCTACTTACTGAGGACCTACGTGAGTTTTTCACAAAATTAGGTATTTTTTTGGGACGTGTGTGTGTATTCTTGTTTTTGCTACTTACTAAGGACTGTCCTAAGTTTTTAACCAACAAGGTGAGGTCTTTTTTTGGAGTGAAGAGTGTGTGTGTGTGTGTTCTTGTTCTTGCTACAGACTAAGGACCAGCGTGAGTTCGTAACCAACAAGGTGAGGTCTCTTTTGTGAAGTGTGTGTGTTCTTGTTCTTGCTACTTAATAAGGACCATCATGAGTTTTTAACCAACAAACAGGTCTTTTTTTGGAAGTGTGTATGTGTGTGTTCTTGTTTTTGCGACTTACTAAGGACCAGGGTGAGCTTCTAACCAACAAAGTGAGGTCTTTTTTGGGAAGTACATGTGTGTGTGTGTTTTTTTCCAATAAAAAGAGCCTGAGTAACTTTTCTTATTCTTCATTCCATCAATCGATTCATATTTTCCATGTTGTTCATTTATAAATAAATGTCTCCTATCTGCAATCAAAGATATTATACAGTCTGAGACAAATGTTTTAGGAAACTGCATAAACTTTATAATAAATCTGCTCAAATCAGTTTTTTACATAACTCTTCCCTGACTTTGCTAAGCTTGTAGCAGCCTAATTGAAATAGATGACATGGGAAAACTCGAGTAATCCTTTATGTTCGCGGTGCAGCGTTCTATGTGTGTGTGTGTGTGTGTTTTTCATGGTATAACATGGTGAAAACGATATAGATAAAGTCTGGACGACGACCAGAAAAAAGGAGTTGAGGGAAAACTAATATGAGTCCCCAAATTATTCCGTAAAACTCTGTGTCAAATGTTATTGAGTATTTACTCGGCCAAGAGGCTTTATGAGATCCTGCAGTGGAATGTACGCAGAGACCAAGTCAGATTTTGTCAGATTTGCCTTACTAATAACCCTAAAATTGGTTTTATAAACATAAGAAAAATGTGGCTCCCCAGAGAAAAAGTAAGAAAAAAAGAAATCACACTGTGGAGGAGTTTTTCCAGCTAATGACGAGTGGATTTCACAGTTTCTGATTCCCTCATTCCTTCTTTGTTACTGCGCTACAGAAACGTCTTAGAGCTGGAAATAAACCTTAACACTGGTTGGTACCGAATGCAAAAGAATTCATTCATCTAATTATATATATGTGATAGCAGCTAATGAATTATACAGTGAAACTGAGATAGCTAGAAACTTAACCACAGCTTTAGCATGTTTTAGCTTTCATGAGGGCACTTTAACATGCTTTTAGCCTCCAAGAAGGCACTTTAACATGCTTGTTAGCTCCCAAATGGGCACTTTAGCCAACTTTTTACCTCCCAAGATGGTGCTATAGCACACATTTTGGTTCCTAGAGGGAACTTTAGCCTGTTTTTAGCTTCCAAGAGGGCACTTTAGCCTGTTTTTAGCTTCCAAGCCTTCCTAGAGGGCACTTTAGTACACATTTTGGCTTTAAAGAGGGCACATTAACACACTTTTTAGCTACCAAGAGGGCAATTAGCATGCTTTGAGCTTCCAAGAGGGCACTTTAGCACACGTTTTAGCTCCTAAGAGAGGACTTTAGCACATTTTTTGGTTCATAGAGGGCACTTTAGCACTGGTTTAGGCTTCCAAGAGAGCAATTTAGCACACTATTAGCTCCCTAGAGAGCACTTTAACACATTTCGGCTTCCAAGAGGGCACTTTAGCACATGTTTTATCGTGCTTTTAGCTCCCAAGAGCACACTTTAACTAAGTTTTAGTTCACAAAGGGGCACTTTAGCACACATTTTGGCTTCCAAGAGGGCAATTTAGCACACTTTAAGCTCCCAAGAGAGCACCTTAACATGCTTTTAGCTGACAAGAGGTCACTTTAGCTTACTTTTTAGCTCCTAAGAGGGCACTTTAACATATTTTTAGCTTTCAAGAAGGCACTTTAGCACAGATTTTGGCTTTCAAGAGAGCAATTTAGCACACTATTAGCTCCCTAGAGAGCACTTTAACACATTTCGTCTTCCAAGAGGGCACTTTAGCACATGTTTTAGCTTCCAATAAGGAATTTTAAGCTCTCAACATTACAACATGAATTTTAGCTCCCTAGAGGGCACTTTAACACACTTTTTAATTCCCAAAAGGGCACTTAAACATGCTTTTAGCTCCCAAGAGGCTACTTCAGCACAAGTTTAGGCTTCCAAGAGAGCATTTTAACTAAGTTTTAGCTCACAAAGGGGCACTTTGGCACACATTTTGGCTTCAAAGAGGGCAATTTAGCACACTTTTTAGCTCCTAAGTGGGTACTTTAGCACAGGTTTTGGTTCATAGCTTTCAAGAAGCCACTTTAGCACATATTTAACTTCCAAGAGGCTACTTTAGCAGATGTTTTGTCAGATTTACCCCACTAATAACCCTAAAACTGGTTTTATAAACATAAGGAACATGTAGACACTTATAGTCTAAGGGTTTCTGGCATCGGGAGCTAATTTACTGAATAAGTTTTGTGTAAAAAATCATTTTATTGGACAGAAATTCATCCTGTTTTTATCAGAGTTGATGACACATTAACCATCAGATGATCTAAATAAGAAAACAACACACACACACACACACACACACACACACACACACACACACACACACACACACACACACACATTCTAGATGCTATAAAAACACCTCATCCAGAATCTTGATGCTTGTCCTGAATCTGACAATAAAACTAATACGGCGGTGCCTTCAGGGACACTTGAAGAAATCTGGAAAGAAATGAGAGCGTTTGTTTTTTATGCTGCTTGTAAATGATCTTTTTTTAATGATTTATTATGCAGCCGCAGCACAAATTATCTAAAATCTAGTGCTGAGAATTAGCATCAGATTTATGGGGATCAGGATCTTGACAGGAATCTATAATTTAATGGTTTTACATTGATTTTTATGACCTTTTTTAAGTAGAAATCACCAATTAGCATCAATGGATTTATTTCGGTTGTACAGAATTAGCAAAGATGCTAACAATTAATGTATAATATCAGTTATAGATTATCAATAATCACTAATGCTGCTGCTGCTGTTACTGCTGCTGCTGTTACTGCTGCTGCTGCTGCTGTTACTGCTGCTGCTACTGCTGCTGCTGTTACTGCTGCTGCTACTGCTGCTGCTGCTGCTGCTGCTGCTGCTGTTACTGCTGCTGCTACTGCTGCTGCTGTTACTGCTGCTGCTGCTGCTGCTACTGCTGTTACTGCTGCTGCTACTGCTGTTACTGCTGCTGCTGCTGCTGTTACTGCTGCTGCTGCTGCTGTTACTGCTGCTGCTGCTGTTACTGCTGCTGCTGCTGCTGCTGCTGTTACTGCTGCTGCTGCTGCTGCTGTTACTGCTGCTGCTGCTGCTGCTACTGCTGTTACTGCTGCTGCTGCTGTTACTGCTGCTGCTGCTACTGCTGTTACTGCTGCTGCTACTGCTGTTACTGCTGCTGCTGCTGCTGTTACTGCTGCTGCTGCTGCTGCTGCTGTTACTGCTGCTGCTACTGCTGTTACTGCTGCTGCTACTGCTGTTACTGCTGCTGCTGCTGCTGTTACTGCTGCTACTGCTGTTACTGCTGCTGCTGCTGCTGTTACTGCTGCTACTGCTGTTACTGCTGCTGCTACTGCTGTTACTGCTGCTGCTGCTGCTGTTACTGCTGCTACTGCTGTTACTGCTGCTGCTGCTGCTGTTACTGCTGCTGCTGCTGTTACTGCTGCTGCTGCTGCTGCTGTTACTGCTGCTGCTGCTGCTGCTGTTACTGCTGCTGCTGCTGCTGCTACTGCTGCTGCTGCTGCTGCTGCTGCTGCTGCTGCTGCTGCTGCTGCTGCTACTGCTGCTGCTGCTGCTGCTGCTGCTGCTGCTTCCACTTCTACAGATGCTTCTGTTTGTTTTTAACATTTTCTTCATCTTCTTTTCACCAGTTGATGAAACGCAGCTTGTTTGTTAATTGTTTGGTTTATTTCTCTCTTCTTTCATGTTTTTTAATCATTTAATAGAACAATAATGTAATAACTTATTATGTTATTGGCAGATTACATCTGATTTGGTTTGTAAATGATCCTTAAATTAACTCTTTAATTCATTTTAACACCATTATCACATGGAAATATGAGGAGAAAACATCCCAGATGCAAAATCTAAAATATTAACATGTTAAATATCTTGTTTTTGGTCCAATTAGTTTAATATTAACTACAATTATCTCATTTCACCGGCAGATAATTCATCTTATTTCATTCTTTTTCCTAATTTGGGTGAATGTGGTCTTCCTTTTAGAAAATAAGACTCAAATATTCGTTAAAAAAGACATTAAATTGACTAAAATCAATAAAACTGAAGCAAAAACAAGACAGTGTATGCGTAATAAATTAGTAATTAAATTAATAAGACCGAAGCTGCTTTAATTTCACTTATTTTAAGTTGTTTTTTTCAATATATTAGAGAATTTAATTCCAACCATCACAGGAAACTATCCTCAGACTGTTTTCTACTTTTTATTATATATTTTCTCTAATATTTCTATTATTTAGACCATTTTAAGTCTTAAAAACATGTTGGTGATATATTTCATGCAACAGAGGGTTAATTAGTGACATGACGTGATTAAACCACTAAATTTAATTTAATTAAACCTTCAAAAACCTTTTAAACCATAAAAACTCTCCACTTCCATCAAATATTCCCGGTGAACAGGAGAAACCACACCGGAGGTTCAGCTGACAAGTGTAAAAACGCCTCCAGGCTGTTTTAACCTCCGCAGACGGTGATTTTAGGTTTTTAGGGTGAAGTTTGCAGCAGTGAAGCTCAGTAAAGCTGAGTTTTTATTACCTGTGAGCAGCGTCTGTGGTTTTCACACCAAACCAGGACCTGGTCGCTCTGCGAGAAAGGAGACAGGAGGACGAGGAGGATTAGAAGCAGCAGATAAATCTGTCACGGCCGCGCTAACGCGAGACAGAAAACTAAATATTGTTCATGAAAGATGAAAAAAAGAAAATCCAGACACACTCGACCTTTATTCTTATTTATATAAATGATCCTCCGGCTGAAAAATGACTCAACACGTTTGTGTTTGTGGCTTCGGAACCAGACAGAAAGCACGTCATCGGTGACATGTAGGTTATATGTGTGTGTGTTAAAGTGTGTGTGTGTGTGTGTTAATGTGTGTGTGTGTTAGTGTGTGTGTTAATGTGTGTGTGTAAACATGGCCGCTGTAACCGCTGTGACAGGAGGAGACGTCATCACTTCACCACAGAAACTGAACCAACACCAGGAGCTTTAACTCCGCGGCTTTTCAAAAAAAAACTTTATTTATTCTACAAATAAAATAAAAGTGAGACTGGTCTTTGCTGCAGACTTCACAGGAACGCTACTGTGTCAAAAGAAACTTTATTTAAAACTTAAAACATGGACAAACGGGCACAAATCAGGAGGAAAAAATGAACTTTTTCTGCGTTTGGGTCAGTTTTGTCTTGTTTTCAGTTTTAAATAAAGTATTTTTCTGCAGTAAAACACATTTTTTGCACTAATACTACTACAAATAACCATTATGTTGATATTTAATTTAGATTTGTTGTGATTATTTGTGTGATTTCTATAATTTTATGGACTAATAATTGATAATTTTATTAATCGTTTAAATTTACACTGCAGATAATTTAGTTTATTTCATTTTTTGGTTCAGTTTTGTCTCGTTTTAAGTTTTAAATAAAGTATTTTTATCTACAGCACCAGACTGGGTACTAATACTGCTGCAGTACTTTAAAAATACTTACTTACTACTACTTTTACTTACTTAAAAATACTACTTTTAAGAACTATTTAGTAGTATTTACAGGTATTTAATAGTAGTATTTAGTATTTAAAAGCATTTTTATCTGTAATTTGCAATATTTAACTTATTTCAAGTTTTAAATAAAGTATTTTTCTGCAGTAAAACACACTATTCTACTATATATTTCTATTATATATAATGATTTTATGGACAAATTATTATTTGTTATTATTATATATATTATAAAATTTAAAACTTAAAACAAATCGAAATAATCTAAATTATCTGCAATGCAAAGTTCAATAATTAATAAGATAAGAGTTCAAAGGTCAATTATTTGTCCATAAAACATAAATAAGTTGCTTTTACAGAGAAAATATAGTTAAAATATTGCAAAGAAAATCTAACATTGTGTTTTACTACAGATAAAAATACTTCTAAATACTAAATACTACTATAAAATACCTGTAAATAGTGATTAGGATTAAATCATCTGCATGTTTTAGCATTAAATTACATGTAAATCCGTCTAAATCCACAGATGGAGGGAAGTTGATTCTTCTTTACTAACAATAAGTTTTTATTTCTGTTTTATTATAGTTTTGGGAGATATTTTATTTAATGATGTAAAAACATCAGCTCAGCTGTTTTTACCTGAACTGTCCAAACAGTGAATGTGGCAACGATCCCACTGAACGATGACGCCACCAGAAACACCTATTACACACTGGGGTGTGTGTGTGTGTGTGTGTGTGTGTGTGTGTGTGTGTGTGTGTGTTTTAGGGGTGGGAGGGGGGGTTAAGCCCACTTAATGACTCCTAAACCCTCTCCTGAGTGAGCTGTATTTAGTCTGAGCACATCACACACACACACACACACACACACACACACACACACACACACACACACACACTTCAAGCCATTGTCCCTCTGCTATGACAAAAGCTAAGGGGTTAGAGTTTGTGGGTAAAAGTGCTGGGGTCAAAGGTCAGAGATGAGGGGTTAACGCCTTTAGCAGCACTAGTCTGGGTTTTTTTTTTTTTAAACCGGATATTTTTTTGTCTGCTGGTTAAAAAAGAAAAAAAACCTCCTTCCACATGTTGATCCAAATAAAACAATATAATTAATATATATAATAAAGCTGTAATACCTGCAGGAGAAAAACACCTGGATATATATATATATATATATATATATATATATATATATATATATATATATATATATATATATATATATATATATATATTCAACTGTCAAACTGCTAATGAACCAAAAAAATACTTCTAAATACCAAATACTGCTATAAAATACTTGTAAATAATAATAATAATAATTCAGAAATAAAAAATAACTTGAAATAAACTAAATTATCAATAATTGGTCCATAAAATCATAGAAATCATCCAAATAATTACACAAACAGCTCAAACCTGAATTAAATAGAGCTTTCCTCATGTGATTTATGAATAAAAGTAAATGTTTGTTGTATTTTAACAGGTTAATAACGTTAGAAGCTGTTTCCCATCTCTGGGAGAGTTTCCTCTCACGTTTCTGCAGAGAATCAGTGTGAAAACTGGAGGATCTCCAGGTTACAGCAGCGTTTTGTTTGCCTCATTCTTCTCATATTCTCACATCCAGCTGTTTGTCTCAGTCCTCCAGATGTTGGAGACGTGAGGACGATTGGACTCAGCAGCCGGTCACATAGGACACGAGCAGCTTCGAGGGATAACGACACAATAACAAGAAGAAGAAGAAGAACAGCAGAGGATGAAAGCAACGCTGGAATCCCTGATGAAACAATTAGCAGCAGGTCTGCAGGGAGGATGAGGAGCGTAGAGACGGAAGATGAGGAGCGTAGAGACGGAGGATGAGGAGCGTAGAGACGGAGGATGAGGAGCGTAGAGACGGAGGATGAGGAGCGTAGAGACGGAGGATGAGGAGCGTAGAGACGGAGGATGAGGAGCGTAGAGACGGAGGATGAGGAGCGTAGAGACGGAGGATGAGGAGCGTAGAGACGGAGGATGAAGAGCGTAGAGACGGAGGATGAGGAGCGTAGAGACGGAGGATGATGAAGAGCGTAGAGACGGAGGATGAGGAGCGTAGAGACGGGAGGATGATGAAGAGCGTAGAGACGGGAGGATGAAGAGCGTAGAGACGGAGGATGAAGAGCGTAGAGACGGAGGATGAGGAGCGTAGAGACGGGAGGATGATGAAGAGCGTAGAGACGGGAGGATGAAGAGCGTAGAGACGGAGGATGATGAAGAGCGTAGAGACGGAGGATGAAGAGCGTAGAGACGGAGGATGATGAAGAGCGTAGAGACGGAGGATGAAGAGCGTAGAGACGGAGGATGATGAGGAGCGTAGAGACGGAGGATGAAGAGCGTAGAGACGGAGGATGATGAAGAGCGTAGAGACGGAGGATGAGGAGCGTAGAGACGGGAGGATGATGAAGAGCGTAGAGACGGGGGATGATGAAGAGCGTAGAGACGGAGGATGAAGAGCGTAGAGACGGAGGATGATGAAGAGCGTAGAGACGGAGGATGAAGAGCGTAGAGACGGAGGATGATGAGGAGCGTAGAGACGGAGGATGAAGAGCGTAGAGACGGAGGATGAGGAGCGTAGAGACGGAGGATGAGGAGCGTAGAGACGGAGGATGAAGAGCGTAGAGACGGAGGATGAAGAGCGTAGAGACGGGAGGATGATGAAGAGCGTAGAGACGGAGGATGAAGAGCGTAGAGACGGAGGATGAGGAGCGTAGAGACGGGAGGATGAGGAGCGTAGAGACGGAGGATGATGAAGAGCGTAGAGACGGGAGGATGAGGAGCGTAGAGACGGGAGGATGAGGAGCGTAGAGACAGAGGATGATGAAGAGCGTAGAGACAGAGGATGAGGAGCGTAGAGACGGAGGATGAGGAGCGTAGAGACGGAGGATGATGAAGAGCGTAGAGACGGAGGATGAAGAGCGTAGAGACGGAGGATGATGAAGAGCGTAGAGACGGAGGATGAGGAGCGTAGAGACGGAGGATGAGGAGCGTAGAGACAGAGGATGATGAAGAGCGTAGAGACAGAGGATGATGAAGAGCGTAGAGACGGAGGATGATGAAGAGCGTAGAGACGGAGGATGAGGAGCGTAGAGACGGAGGATGAGGAGCGTAGAGACGGAGGATGAGGAGCGTAGAGACGGAGGATGAAGAGCGTAGAGACAGAGGATGAGGAGCGTAGAGACGGAGGATGATGAAGAGCGTAGAGACGGAGGATGAGGAGCGTAGAGACGGGGGATGAGGAGCGTAGAGACGGAGGATGAGGAGCGTAGAGACGGAGGATGATGAAGAGCGTAGAGACGGAGGATGAAGAGCGTAGAGACGGAGGATGAAGAGCGTAGAGACGGAGGATGAGGAGCGTAGAGACGGATGATGAAGAGCGTAGAGACGGAGGATGAGGAGCGTAGAGACGGAGGATGAGGAGCGTAGAGACGGAGGATGAGGAGCGTAGAGACGGAGGATGAAGAGCGTAGAGACGGAGGATGATGAAGAGCGTAGAGACAGAGGATGAGGAGCGTAGAGACGGGAGGATGAGGAGCGTAGAGACAGAGGATGATGAAGAGCGTAGAGACAGAGGATGAGGAGCGTAGAGACGGAGGATGATGAAGAGCGTAGAGACGGAGGATGAGGAGCGTAGAGACGGAGGATGAGGAGCGTAGAGACGGAGGATGAAGAGCGTAGAGACGGGAGGATGAGGAGCGTAGAGACAGAGGATGATGAAGAGCGTAGAGACAGAGGATGATGAAGAGCGTAGAGACGGAGGATGATGAAGAGCGTAGAGACGGAGGATGAGGAGCGTAGAGACGGAGGATGAGGAGCGTAGAGACGGAGGATGAGGAGCGTAGAGACGGAGGATGAAGAGCGTAGAGACAGAGGATGAGGAGCGTAGAGACGGAGGATGATGAAGAGCGTAGAGACGGAGGATGAGGAGCGTAGAGACGGAGGATGAGGAGCGTAGAGACGGAGGATGAGGAGCGTAGAGACGGAGGATGAGGAGCGTAGAGACGGAGGATGAAGAGCGTAGAGACGGAGGATGATGAAGAGCGTAGAGACAGAGGATGAGGAGCGTAGAGACGGGAGGATGAGGAGCGTAGAGACAGAGGATGATGAAGAGCGTAGAGACGGAGGATGAGGAGCGTAGAGACGGAGGATGAAGAGCGTAGAGACAGAGGATGAGGAGCGTAGAGACGGAGGATGAAGAGCGTAGAGACAGAGGATGAGGAGCGTAGAGACGGAGGATGAGGAGCGTAGAGACAGAGGATGATGAAGAGCGTAGAGACAGAGGATGAGGAGCGTAGAGACGGAGGATGATGAAGAGCGTAGAGACGGAGGATGAGGAGCGTAGAGACGGAGGATGAGGAGCGTAGAGACAGAGGATGATGAAGAGCGTAGAGACAGAGGATGATGAAGAGCGTAGAGACAGAGGATGATGAAGAGCGTAGAGACGGAGGATGATGAAGAGCGTAGAGACGGAGGATGAGGAGCGTAGAGACGGAGGATGAGGAGCGTAGAGACGGAGGATGAGGAGCGTAGAGACGGAGGATGAAGAGCGTAGAGACGGAGGATGAGGAGCGTAGAGACGGAGGATGATGAAGAGCGTAGAGACGGAGGATGAGGAGCGTAGAGACGGAGGATGATGAAGAGCGTAGAGACAGAGGATGATGAAGAGCGTAGAGACAGAGGATGATGAAGAGCGTAGAGACAGAGGATGATGAAGAGCGTAGAGACGGAGGATGATGAAGAGCGTAGAGACGGAGGATGAGGAGCGTAGAGACGGAGGATGAGGAGCGTAGAGACGGAGGATGAGGAGCGTAGAGACAGAGGATGATGAAGAGCGTAGAGACAGAGGATGATGAAGAGCGTAGAGACAGAGGATGATGAAGAGCGTAGAGACAGAGGATGATGAAGAGCGTAGAGACGGAGGATGATGAAGAGCGTAGAGACGGAGGATGAGGAGCGTAGAGACGGAGGATGAGGAGCGTAGAGACGGAGGATGAGGAGCGTAGAGACGGAGGATGAAGAGCGTAGAGACAGAGGATGAGGAGCGTAGAGACGGAGGATGATGAAGAGCGTAGAGACGGAGGATGAGGAGCGTAGAGACGGAGGATGAGGAGCGTAGAGACGGAGGATGAGGAGCGTAGAGACGGAGGATGAGGAGCGTAGAGACGGAGGATGAGGAGCGTAGAGACGGAGGATGAGGAGCGTAGAGACAGAGGATGAGGAGCGTAGAGATGGAGGATGATGAAGAGCGTAGAGACGGAGGATGAGGAGCGTAGAGACGGAGGATGAAGAGCGTAGAGACGGAGGATGAAGAGCGTAGAGACGGAGGATGAGGAGCGTAGAGACGGATGATGAAGAGCGTAGAGACGGAGGATGAGGAGCGTAGAGACGGAGGATGAGGAGCGTAGAGACGGAGGATGAGGAGCGTAGAGACGGAGGATGAAGAGCGTAGAGACGGAGGATGATGAAGAGCGTAGAGACAGAGGATGAGGAGCGTAGAGACGGGAGGATGAGGAGCGTAGAGACAGAGGATGATGAAGAGCGTAGAGACGGAGGATGATGAAGAGCGTAGAGACGGGAGGATGAGGAGCGTAGAGACAGAGGATGATGAAGAGCGTAGAGACAGAGGATGATGAAGAGCGTAGAGACGGGAGGATGATGAAGAGCGTAGAGACGGAGGATGATGAAGAGCGTAGAGACAGAGGATGAGGAGCGTAGAGACGGAGGATGAGGAGCGTAGAGACAGAGGATGATGAAGAGCGTAGAGACGGAGGATGAGGAGCGTAGAGACAGAGGATGAGGAGCGTAGAGACGGGAGGATGAGGAGCGTAGAGACAGAGGATGATGAAGAGCGTAGAGACAGAGGATGATGAAGAGCGTAGAGACGGAGGATGATGAAGAGCGTAGAGACGGAGGATGATGAAGAGCGTAGAGACGGAGGATGAGGAGCGTAGAGACGGAGGATGAGGAGCGTAGAGACGGAGGATGAGGAGCGTAGAGACGGAGGATGAAGAGCGTAGAGACAGAGGATGAGGAGCGTAGAGACGGGGGATGAGGAGCGTAGAGACGGATGATGATGAAGAGCGTAGAGACGGAGGATGATGAAGAGCGTAGAGACGGAGGATGAAGAGCGTAGAGACGGAGGATGAAGAGCGTAGAGACGGAGGATGAGGAGCGTAGAGACGGATGATGATGAAGAGCGTAGAGACGGGAGGACGAGGAGCGTAGAGACGGAGGACGAGGAGCGTAGAGACGGAGGATGAAGAGCGTAGAGACGGAGGATGAGGAGCGTAGAGACGGAGGATGAAGAGCGTAGAGACGGAGGATGAAGAGCGTAGAGACGGAGGATGATGAAGAGCGTAGAGACGGAGGATGAAGAGCGTAGAGACGGAGGATGAAGAGCGTAGAGACGGAGGATGATGAAGAGCGTAGAGACGGAGGATGATGAAGAGCGTAGAGACGGAGGAT
>CM060481.1:29242891-29255391 GCA_030544235.1 Lepturacanthus savala
TATATGCTGCACACACCCTGCACATTTTAATCTGAAACATACGATTAGCCGAATGCTAACCACGCTAGCTTCTTTGCTGGCTGTTCCTACAATTTCACAATCATTAGCACTTTAGGAAAAGTTTTGCTCAGAGGCTACTAATCATTGCTAAAGAATATGATTTTACTGGAAAAGCAAGACAAACACACACACACACACACACACACACACACACACACACCCTTCATGTTTTAATATGAAACATGTGATTAGCCTAGCGTTAGCCACACTAGCTTCTTTGCTGGTTGTCCCAACAATTTCAGATCCATTATTTGTATTGTCGTTAATAGGTGCCTCTTGTTGTGCATGTATTTTTATTACAGCTTCATATTTTTCTTTAATATATATATAAATATATAAATAATTAATATTAAAAATGTGCAACAGCTCGTCATTTTATGGCTTGAACTATTGACTATTACTCAATTAGGAAAATCTTTGCTCAGAGGCGACTAATCATTGTAAAAATGATTTTACTGGATGCAACAGCAGGGACAAACACACACACACACACACACACACACACACACACACACACACACACACACACACACACACACACACACACGCGTCTATGCACAAAAACCCACACACAGATATTCGTGCACACTGAATATGCACGCGCACAGCTGCACACACCCTTCAGTGTTTGAAAGAGAGTGAGATATAAATCACTGCTGCCAGATGCAGCGATAAAAGTGTGTGTGTGTGTGTGTGTGTGTGTGTGTGTGTGTGCGTGTGTGTGAGACAGAGAAATAAAGAGTGTGTGTACATGTTGTGTGTTGTGGTCAGTGTTAGTGGTGAGGCGCAGTAGAAAGTCTATTTAACACGAGGCATTAACTCTGCTAATCACCCCCAGATGACCAGAAACAAACACTACGCTACGCTGTGTGTGTGTGTGTGTATGTGTGTGTGTGTGTGTGTGTGTGTGTGTGAACATGCATCATGACTTACTTCCACTTAACAGATATAAAGTTTTTTCCCCAAAACGCGCATGTTGACGTCTTAACATTCCCGACAGAAGTTAGTCAACGTATGTGTGTGTGTGTGTGTATGTGTGTGTGTGTGTGTGTGTGTGTGTCAGTGAGTGTGTGTGTGTGTCAGTGACTGTGTGTGTGTGTGTCAGTGAGTGTTTGTGGCGTCCCACTTCCTGTAAACAACAACATCACAACAACCTGCTTGTTATTTGCTGCTAAATCCTGGCGTTTGTGTCTTTGGTCGAGCTCCAACAGTGAAGAGTGTGGTTGGTTCTGGTGGCCCAGTTGTTGAAAAACATGCTAAAGTGCCTCCCAGGAGCCAAACTGCACATTAAAGTGCCCTCTAGAAGCCAAAACTGGTGTCAAAGAGCCCTCTAGGCTCCAAAACACTTGATTAATTGCCCTCCAAGAGCCAAAATGTGATTAAGTGCCCTCTAGAAGCAAAAACGTGCGATAAAGTGCTCTCCAGGAGTCAAAATGCATGCTAAAGTGCCCTCTTGGAGCCAAAACATGTGCTGAAGTCCCCTCTAGCAGCCAGAATGTGCCAAAGTGCCCTCTAGGCTCCA
The DNA here is from genome assembly GCA_030544235.1 of Lepturacanthus savala. NCBI lineage: Eukaryota > Metazoa > Chordata > Actinopteri > Scombriformes > Trichiuridae > Lepturacanthus > Lepturacanthus savala. The sequence continues at coordinate 29,244,474 of CM060481.1, forward strand.
AAACATGTGATTAAGTGTCCTCTAGGAGAGGACATGTGCACTAAAGTGCCCTCCAGGAACCAAAATGTGTGCTACAGTGTCCTCTGGCAGCTAAACGTATGTTAAAATGCCCTCTAGAAGCCAAAAAGTGTGCTAAAGTCCCCTCTAGACTCAAAAACATTACCCCCCAGGAGAAAAAACACATGCTTAAGTGCCTCCTAGCAGCCTAAACGCATGCTAAAGTGCCCTACAGGAGTCAAAATGTGTGCTACAGTGTCCTCTTGAAGTCAAAACACATCATTACGTGTCGTCTAGGAGACAAAACATGTTAAAGTGTCCTCTAGGAGCCAATATACATGCTTAAGTGCCCTCTTGAAACCAATATGTGTGCTTAATTACATGTTTTCTGGCAAAACATGTGATTAAATGTTGTCTAGGAGCCAAAACGTGTGTTAAAGTGCCCTCTAGGTGCAGAAATGTGTGCTAAAGTCCCATCTGTCAGCTAAACACATGCTAAAATGCCCTGTAGAAGCCAAAATGTGTGTTAAAGTGCCCTCTTAATTCCCTCCCAGGAGAAAAATGCCCATTAAAGTGCCCTCTTGGAAGATAAAAAGCATGTTAAAGTGTCCATTTGTTTTTGCTTTTCACCCCTACCCTTCAAAAACCCTTCAAGCAGCAGCAGCAGTAGAAGTAGAAGTAGAAGTAGAAGTAGAAAGGCTCATATTGCTGCAGAGATCAGATATAACCTCCCCTCTCTGACGTCTCCCTTCTCTCCGGCTGGGAGAACAAAGCCTTCTCCTCCACCGTTCCAGCTGTGATTTACCGTCTCGGAATTTCTGGTCTTGGTTTCAGGTGAGCGAGTCGCTCCTCCGACCCCACGACTTTATCACCGCCGGTCCCTGGTTCCACCGATCGGATGACAGCGAGACCAGGAAGAGGCAGCGGCTTTTACCCCAGAGATGAATCAAACAGGCCTTTGTCTGGATCAGTCCAGGTTTTAGCCTGGGTCATCGGTGTAAATCCAAAGGGGGCGTGACCCCCCCCCCCTTCCATAAAGTTAAAGTCCCACCCTGAAAAACCTTGTAAACACAAATAAATAATCCTGAATATTCAAGAAAGGTAAAGTCTAAAATCAGCCTCTTTTTTACCAGTTTAACTGGTTAAGATCTGATCTAATGATCGTTAACGAGCTCTAACGATGGAAGTTCTGGTAGCAGCAGCCAGGGATGTATTATAGACCTGGATATGGTGCAGATTTTTCCTACTGGCCACTCGTGGTACTGCAACAAAAAATCACCAAAAATCATTTTTCCCATAGGTGTCAATAATAAAAGAGACGCCTGTAAATCCTTCTCCAGCTGCTAATTACCGATCTTTGGATTCTACGTTTTTAAGTCATGTACTTTTTATCCCTCAAAAACCTCAAAAAGACACTTTTCCCAGCGTGACATCATGCTTTTTTTGAGTTAAACATCTCAACATCACGAGGACGTAAGCCTGAAAGTCAGGAACTAAAATGTAAATGAACGGCGGCCATTTTTCTTTCACTTTTTATAAGTGTGTCTGTAGTTGAGAAAATAAAAGAATTTATTCTATGATGTGAAATAAGGAAACATGGTGGTGATTTGTGTTGAGCTCAACTGGTTCTGGTCTTCATGTGGTCTGTCATGGTCTTCATACTCTCTGGTCTTGGTAGTGTCTTGGACTCAGTTTAGGTGGTCTGGACGTGGTCTAGTATCTACCTGTCTGTCTTCACCTGTCTGTCTCTACCTGTCTCCATCTTTCTCCATCTCAGTGCAACCTGACCCGGTCGTTGTCTTTTTTTTTTTTTCCAGATTGTGACTGGTTGGCTGAGCGACCTCTGGTCTGATTAGAGCTACCTACCGCAGACACACACACACACACACACACACACACACACACACACACACACACACACTCGGACACAGGCGGTTCATTCAGCTTCTCTCTGGCCTCCAACCATCAGCACCACAGAACTCTGAGTGTTAAAGACGCGTCGTCTAATCCAATCCACCAGAAAAATCAAACCTCTCCAGGCTGGTTCTTCTGTATTTTTAGGCGTTTACATCAAGGTGGAATTTTGGAATATGACAACATACGAACATATATATATATATCTGTGCTGGTGAGCTATAACGGAGCGATGACACCATACAAGGGAAAGTGGTGGAAAACCCAGGGAAGGAGAGGTGTAAATAGAAAAACTGGTGACTCACATTCTAGTGGCTGAACGTTAGCCACACACACACTGAGAGGGAGAAAAGAGCCAAAAACACAGGGTTCACCCACATGAGTGTGTGTGTGTGTGTGTGTGTGTGTGTGGTTGACAGAGGAGGATGAGTTAAACTGATGTTACCCGAGCTGTTATCAAAAGGGTTTTCCTTGTAAACATCGTGTTCCTTAAAATGGAGAAAATGCAGCGTCTTCCACCCATCAATCTCTCTGCTCCTATAATAATCCGGTGCTGTTCTGCAGGATGTGGCTCAACGACGGCAAACTTGTTTCCTTGTTTGCTCAAATTTTACAGTCTCGTGTTTTCAATAGACTTTATGTCCTAAAACCAGTTTCTGAGTCACGTTAACACGTCGACACATTAACACAAAGTGCTTTTCTGTTGCCCTCATCATCAATAATAAATATATAAATATATATAAAACCTAACCTGAAACTATTTTACAGGACTTTTCCAGGACATACACTGATATTTTCCTCTTTAATGTGTTTTTTAATACGCAACACTTCTTATTTAACGACATGTACTATTCTATTTATTATTCTATATTATCTATTATTCACATTTTAGAGTCTCAATACAGACGTTATATATATTATAGTATTTAATCCGTGGGTCCAACAAATACTTGATTATCCAGGATAATGACAATAAAGATTTTTGAATAGTTCCTGATTGTGATTGTTAGCTTTAATGCTAATTTAGCCTCGTTAAATCCCATTTATTTATGCTAACAGCAACCTGCAGCAGTTCATTTTCCAGGATAACCTAATAATTTCCAGGACATTTGACCTTTTTTTCCTCATTTTCCGTATGTTTTCCAGGTTTTCCAGGACTTCTCCAGGTTATTAACATGTACCTCATATTCTATTTATTATTCTATTGTATATAAGACACAGGTCCAACATATATTTCTTTATCCAGGATAATGACAATAAAGAATAAAGTCAACTTCAGGTTTTCACTGACATCATTTCTCAGGATAATTTAATCATTTCTAGGACATTTGTAGTTTTTTCCATGACTGGAAATTGGCCAATTATTTTCCAGGTTTTCCAGGACTTTTCCAGGACTGATTCAAGTTCTGTGCATTTATCTTGGTATAAATACTGATCATAAATTAGACGATTGATTCCTGGATTATTTATGTAGCAGCTCATTATTCACTGGAAAAAATGGATTTTTCTTTGGTGGAGATTGACCCACATGTTATACATTTATTTTGAAAATTTGAAAAATGTATAGATTTTATTTTGAAAAACAGGCCTGGAGCTGATCTGGTTAATTTTGATGCAACTAATAAAAAATACCATTATTACACTTGATGAATTTTCACAATCACTATATATATATTGTTTATTTCTATAAAAAACAGTCCAGTATTTGAATATATTTAATATATATTTAATTTATCTATGTTAATTTCTCTAAACACCAGTAACAACATGGTCATTTTTCTATAAAATACGACAAATTTCATTGTTGGACTGGAATAAAAGCTAAATAAAGATAAGATGATAAAAGCTTCTTAAACTGCATTTTAAAGGTTTTTGACTATTATTTGTAAAGTAATTAAACATAAAATGCAAAGATTTAAGATGAAATCTACGTAGCACCACAACAAATCTAATTATCGACCAAAATAATCATAATGATTATTTTTCCATAATCAAGCAGCCGTATCGCACCATGAGGAGAAAATGAATTAAAATGAAACTAAAAACACAGAGGTCATGACCTCTGTGTCCTCAGATAAAGTTGAACTCTTATTTATATGAAAAGTTCTAATTAAAACTGAAAGTGAAACCAGTAGAAAGTGAAGTCTGCTCTGTTTACTGCCTCCTGGTTGATGCTCAGCATCTTGACTACTGCACTCCACTTCATAAAGTTTAAACCGCCTGGTGTGTTGCTGCTCACACACCTCACACACACACACACACACACACACACACACACACACACACACACACACACACACACACACACACACACACACACAGAGTCATCCAGGGGCCACCCTCATTACCCGATGCACAGGTGGCGTGAGTCTATTCTGGACCAGACCAAAACCTTTTGTTTTATACACGAGCACACACACACACACACTCAGAGCCATTGGGGCTGAACTTTGCGGTTAATGACTTTCCCACCCACTACACAGCGTGCACATGTTGAAGCCGTTAACGATAAGTGGCTTTTTCTTTTCTCCTCTAACTTGGTGACGTCCTGATGTCGCCGTTAATCTCACATTCCTCAGTAAAAGGCCCCGATTCACTGAGACGAGCAGTTTCATCAACTACAGCAAACTCTACGTTTTCAATGTGCAACGTTTGGAGGAAAACCAGAAAAAGAGTCATCTTTGAAGCAGCTTCTGTTTCTCTACAGACTGATTTAGTGAAAAATAAATGGAAAAGCTGCATAATTAGAATAAAACAACAGCTGTGATATTTAAGTTATTTTATAGCTTTAAAGTTCAACCAGAATTAGTTTAACCCTCTAATGCACAGTGTTTCCATACTTTATGTTTGTACGGTTAGGTGTGAAAAGGGAGGCTTTTATTTTGAAGGACATACAATTTATGAGGTCACATGACCAGGATATCCCTATAGCTGATGGACATTTGACATGTATAATTCAGAATTTTGGAAAATGTTCACCAAATCCAAACCCATTTTATATGTCCACTCCAATACATCACATATTGTATTTTTTAGTCCATTTCAATAAAACATGTGATCAGTTAAAATAAATATGGTGCACTGGTGTAGATTTATCATATAAAAAGTAAAAATCAGCATAATTTTGAGCAGCTACAACATTAAAATGCTGCAGATAGATTAATGCATCAATCAATTCTAAAAGGCTATGATATAAAATAAAGGGAGGCTTTTATTTTGAAGGAGGTCACATGACCAGGATATCCATATAGCTGATGGACATTTGACATGTATAATTCAGAATTTTGGATAATTTTCACCAAATGAAAAACTTAACTCACTGTCTAGAGTAAGTAAAGTTTATTTCTTTTATTTTTTATTTTTATCTCTTCCGTGGTCCCTGTGGTCACAACCACCAGCTGAATCCTGCTGAATCTGCATATTTATTACTACACTTCCACTGTTTTATCAGCATATTTCAACCTTCTCTTCATTTTCCTGCTGAATATTTGAAGCTGCTGTGAATAAAATGAGTAAAACGTGTCTGTGAAGAGAATCTCTACTGATCCACTGCTGCCAACAGCTGTAATTACATCAAATTACACATAATATATATAATGCAGCTTTATGAAGAGGTGTCGTCTACAACTGGGCTGACTACTACTACTAGTAGTACTACTACTAGTACTACTAGTACTACTACTACTACTACTAGTAGTACTACTACTAATACTAGTACTACTACTACTACTACTGCTGCTGCTACTACTGCATCAAATTACACATAATATATATAATGCAGCTTTATGAAGAGGTGTCGTCTAGAACTGGGCTGACTACTACTACTAGTAGTACTACTACTACTACTACTACTACTACTACTACTACTACTACTACTAGTATTTCTTCTGGGAGTTACATGTGTTTAAATCATATCAAAATAATGGAATTAGAGGAAAAACAATGAATTTGACTTTAGTTCCAGCTCCATGGTGGTCGTAGTATTTATATAGTAGTACTACACAATACTACTATTACTATTATATTACTACATGATACTACTACACATTACTACTATTATATGACTAAACAATACTATTACTACTAGTATATTACTATACACTGGTACTAGTAGTATATAACTACACACTACTAGTAAAACTACCATTATATTAATACAAACTACTCCTACTACTATTATATTACTACACACATAAATACTACTAGTATAGTACCACATATATACTAGTACTACAATTACGACACACTACTACTAGTATACTAGTAGTACCACAGTACTACTAGTATACTAGTAGTACCATAGTACTACTACACAGTACTACTACTATTGATTCTTCTTGGGTCACACGTGTATCAGACTGATGTAATAGAAGGTGAATCTGACATTAATTAATAAAAGTGGTTTATTATTTACCTGGATTAATTGATCATTAATTAATAAAAGTGGTTTATTTACCTGGATTAATTGATCATTAATTAATAAAAGTGGTTTATTATTTACCTGGATTAATTGATCATTAATTAATAAAAGTGGTTTATTTACCTGGATTAATTGATCATTAATTAATAAAAGTGGTTTAAAATTTACCTGGATTAATTGATCATTAATTAATAAAAGTGGTTTATTATTTACCTGGATTAATTGATCATTAATTAATTAAAGTGGTTTATAATTTACCTGGATTAAGTGATCATTAATTAATAAAAGTGGTTTATTATTTACCTGGATTAATTGATCATTAATTAATAAATGTGGTATATAATTTACCTGGATTAATTGATCATTAATTAATTAAAGTGGTTTATTATTTACCTGGATTAATTGATCATTAATTAATTAAAGTGGTTTATAATTTACCTGGATTGATCATTAATTAATAAATGTGGTTTATTATTTACCTGGATTAATTGATCATTAATTAATAAAAGCGGTATATAATTTACCTGGATTAATTGATCATTAATTAATACAGGTGGTATATAATTTACCTGGATTAATTGATCATTAATTAATAAATGTGGTTTATTATTTACCTGGATTAATTGATCATTAATTAATAAAAGTGGTTTATTATTTACCTGGATTAATTGATCATTAATTAATAAAAGCGTTATATAATTTACCTGGATTAATTGATCATTAATTAATAAAAGCGTTATATAATTTACCTGGATTAATTGATCATTAATTAATAAAAGCGTTATATAATTTACCTGGATTAATTGATCATTAATTAATATAATTTACCTGGATTAATTGATCATTAATTAATATCATTTACCTGGATTAATTGATCATTAATTAATATCATTTACCTGGATTAATTGATCATTAATTAATATCATTTACCTGGATTAATTGATCATTAATTAATATCATTTACCTGGATTAATTGATCATTAATTAATATCATTTACCTGGATTAATTGATCATTAATTAATATCATTTACCTGGATTAATTGATCATTAATTAATATCATTTACCTGGATGTGCCTGAACGCAGCGGTGAGCTGCGTCATGTGCAGCGTGAGACACCTGGACGTGCATCTGGCGCTGTGGATCTTCTCCTGAACGTCCTCGTGCTCCGGTGAGATCCGCCGAGCACGCGCCGCCGCCGCGAGAAACGCGCACAGCAGCAGGAGCGGCAGCAGGAGCGGCAGCAGCCGCCCGGAGAAGCGACGAGGAGCGGACATGACACCGGGGTTAGAATAAAGAAGATGACGCGATGTTCGCTGGAGTCAAATACAAATGAAATAACTAAACTGAGCAGGAGCAGAGCTGCTCCTCCTCCTCCTCTCGTCCTGCTTTCACTGTGAAGTGAAGCACGTGCGCGCTGCTCCTGCTGCTGCGCGCGAGCAGGGAGTGGTGCGGCTGCACGTGGACACGCCCACCACGCGGAGTCATCTCCATCTCTACTATGATGATGATGATACAGTTATTGTCATTATTATTATTATCTCCATCATCTTCATCTTCATCATCTTCATCATCATCATCATCTTCATCATCATCATCACTACTGTGATTTTCTTCCCTAGTTTTTTCTCTATCATCATCATCATTGTTGATGCTCAAACTACTACCAATACTACTAGTACTACTACTACTACTACTACTACTACTACTACTACTACTACTACTACTACCAATACTACTACTACTACTACTACTACTACTACTACTACCAATACTACTAGTACTACTACTACTACTACCAATACTACTAGTACTACTACTACTACTACTACTACTACTACTACTACTACTACCAATACTACTACTACTACTACTACTACTACTACTACTACTACTACTACTACCAATACTACTAGTACTACTACTACTACTACCAATACTACTAGTACTACTACTACTACTACTACTACTACTACTACTAATACTACTACTACTACTACTACTACCAATACTACTACTACTACTACTACCAATACTACTACTACTACTACTACTACTACTACTACTACTACTACTACCAATACTACTACTACTACTACTACTACTACTACTACTCTACTAGTATTACTACTATACTACTACTACTATTATATTACTACACACTACTACCAATAGCCAAAGCACATGCTAAAGTGCCCTCTTGTAGCTGTATTATGTATTAAGTGCCCTTTTAGAGCTGTAATATGTACTAAAGTGCCCTCTTGTAGCTGATATATGTACTAAAGTGCCCTCTTAGAGCTGTAATGTGTACTAAAGTGCCCTCTTAGAGCTGTAATATGTACTAAAGTGCCCTCTTAGAGCTGTAATATGTACTAAAGTGCCCTCTTGTAGCTGATATATGTACTAAAGTGCCCTCTTAGAGCTGTAATATGTACTAAAGTGCCCTCTTGCAGCTGTAATATGTACTAAAGTGCCCTCTTGTAGCTGATATATGTACTAAAGTGCCCTTTCAGAGCTGTAATGTGTACTAAAGTGCCCTCTTGCAGCTGTAATATGTACTAAAGTGCCCTCTTGTAGCTGAAATGTGTACTAAAGTGCCCTCTTAGAGCTGAAATGTGTACTAAAGTGCCCTCTTGTAGCTGAAATGTGTACTAAAGTGCCCTCTTGTAGCTGAAATGTGTACTAAAGTGCCCTCTTGTAGCTGATATATGTACTAAAGTGCCCTCTTAGAGCTGTAATATGTACTAAAGTGCCCTCTTGCAGCTGTAATATGTACTAAAGTGCCCTCTTGTAGCTGATATATGTACTAAAGTGCCCTTTCAGAGCTGTAATGTGTACTAAAGTGCCCTCTTGCAGCTGTAATATGTACTAAAGTGCCCTCTTGTAGCTGAAATGTGTACTAAAGTGCCCTCTTAGAGCTGAAATGTGTACTAAAGTGCCCTCTTAGAGCTGTAATGTGTACTAAAGTGCCCTCTTGTAGCTGAAATGTGTACTAAAGTGCCCTCTTGTAGCTGAAATGTGTACTAAAGTGCCCTCTTAGAGCTGAAATGTGTACTAAAGTGCCCTCTTGTAGCTGAAATGTGTACTAAAGTGCCCTTTTAGAGCTGTAATATGTACTAAAGTGCCCTCTTAGAGCTGAAATGTGTACTAAAGTGCCCTCTTGTAGCTGAAATGTGTACTAAAGTGCCCTTTTAGAGCTGTAATATGTACTAAAGTGCCCTTTTAGAGCTGTAATGTGTACTAAAGTGCCCTCTTGTAGCTGATATATGTACTAAAGTGCCCTTTTAGAGCTGTAATATGTACTAAAGTGCCCTCTTGCAGCTGTAATATGTACTAAAGTGCCCTCTTGCAGCTGTAATATGTACTAAAGTGCCCTTTTAGAGCTGTAATGTGTACTAAAGTGCCCCTTTAGAGCTGTAATATGTACTAAAGTGCCCTCTTGGGAGCTAAAAAACATGCTCAACACAACCAGCATCCTCTCAGTCGTGTTGAATCTCAGTCTTCGAGCTGCAGAAATCAAACATCAGTTGTTTTCAGGCCTGTTAACATCTCTCTGGTTTTATCTGAAACTAAACTCCTTTAGAGTCTGGGACCAGCTCCAACGGTTCATTATCAGTCTAATAAACAAGCGTTTATTAACGGGAGAAGGGGATGGTTTCCTGTCATCCGTCCAGTCGCTGTTTCACTGTTCAACAACAACACCGGAGCCAAGTCAGGACCAGGACCCGGGTCCACGTGTTCAGGACTCAGCCGCTACGTGTTTATATGAAGCTGGAAGCAGCGGAGGAGTCGTCTCTGGAGACGGGAGAATCACCTCCAGTCTGATTCTGGGGGAAAAGAAGTGGTGTAAACATTCAGTCAGAGCTGGCACCGCTAGACGTCGGATCCCAAGTGGAAACCCGGCTCTTCATTATGTCCTCGGATGCTGTGGAAAGACCAGAAGACCAGGAGAGACCAGCAAATACTGGAGGTTTAGTAGGGGAGGAGGACTAAAGTCCCCTTTGAAAGCCAAAATGCATGCTAAAGTGGCCGCTAGCCGCCAGAATATGGGCTAAACTGACATCTTGGAAGGTAAAAAGCCTGTTAAAGTGCCCTCTAGGAGCCAAAATGCCTTATTGGCAGCCAAAATATGCTCTAAAGTGCCCTCTAGGAGCCAAAACATGTTCTAAAATGCCCTGTTGGAAGTCAAAACATGTCTTAAGTGCCCTCTAGGAGCCAAAACGCATGCTAAAGTGCCCTCTTTTGAGCTAAAAAGCATGTTCTAAAATGCCCTCTAGGGGCCAAAACGTGCTACACTGACCACAACATGTGCTAAAGTGCACTCTAGGAGCTAAAAAGCATGATAAAAGTGCCCTCTTTGCTGAAAAGGAGCCAAAACATGTTCTAAAGTTCCCTCTTGAAAGCCAAATGTGTGCTAAAGTGCCCTCTAGGAGCCATAATTCTTTCTTAAGTGCCTCCTAGGAGCCAAAACATGCTAAACTGTACCTCCTGGGAGCTGAAACACATGCTAAAGTGCCCTCTGGAGCCAAAACATGTGTTAAAGTGCCCTCTTCAGTGGCAAACACACTCTATATATGTTATACAGACA
>CM060481.1:29257891-29267923 GCA_030544235.1 Lepturacanthus savala
CAGATTTTTAGAAAATCTGCTCAAAATGATGCTGATTTTTACTTTTTATATGATAAATCTGCACCATATTTATTTTTAACTGATCATGTGTTTTATTAAAATGGACTAAAAATAGAATATTTGACTCAAACATGAAGTATTGGAGCAGACATATAAAGTGGCATTAGTAAAGTACAACTACTTTTAGGAGAAACATCAGTTTGAGTGGATGAAAGTGGCTTTTTTCACCACCTCTTAAATGAATTGAGTTGAACATTTGAACCTGATGTTGATTAAAACGTGTCTGGACACTTTCAGCATAATATTAAACATCGTTAGCAGCGTGATGGCAGAATGTTCCCACATCTAAAAACACAATAAATGTCATGAAGTGAAACGATAAAGTGTGTTTGTTTAGTTTGAATCAGTCTGAGGTCGACTCGTCTGGTTTATTCACTGAGAAAATGACAGATTTACATTAGTGTGATGCTTGTTTTCTTTAATGTTCAGGTTGGGTTTCATGATTCATGCTAATAAGGGAAGTCGGTAGTTTCTGATGATGACATGTTGGACTCATCATCACAAACCACCACACATCATATAAACACCAATATTAAACCCCAGAAAATCAACTGCACAGACAAGCTGCTTCCAATTTTAAATATAATCTTTATGTATTTAACATGTCACTGCTCTAATCCAAACTCACACAGTCTCTTCATGTTATTATCGTTCCTGTCTAACATCACTGAAGTGGTCAGAAATTATTCCATATTATCATAAACAGCTGGAACATCTGTTATCCATCAGATTTTCTGATTTCTGTCACTTTCAGAGACTCTAACAGACTTATTTCTCAGGTTTTTGGGACTTAAATGTGGTTTATTGTGTTTTTGGATGGAGCTGCAGTGCCACCATGTGGCGGAACACAGCAATTGCAATATCAGTATTTATTATTATTATTTTTTTTAATTTTGATTATTTCTAAAATTCCTAAATATATTCAGCAAGTTAACATTTAACAACGTTAAATGTTTGGTATCACATATTAATATAAATTTTAAAAAATATACCTATACAAAGACATGTACAGAATAACATAGTAAGAGGAAAATACATCAAATTACATTTCTCTAAATAATTACTTCAATATGGCAATGGTATGAAAACACTTCTTTTTTTCCCTTTTTTTTAATATAATCATTACTATAATAATAATAATTATTATTATTATTATTCCCAATTTTACTGGACCTACAGTATAAAACATACAAGTAAAAGTTGGTTTATTGTGTTTTTGGATGGAGCTGCAGTGCCACCATGTGGCCAAACAGAGCAATTACAATATCAGTATTTTTTATTATTATTTCTAAAATTCCTAAATATATTCAGCATTTTAACATTTAACAACATCTCATATTAATATAATTTTCTAAAATTATACATATATAATAATATATAATATACCAAATTAAATTTCTCTAAATAATTATTCAATATGGTAATAGTATGAAAACATTTTTTGTTTTTTAAATAATCTATATAATAATAATTATTATTATATTATTTGTAGTAGTGGTAGTATTCACAGTTTTACTGGAACTACAGTATAAAACAACAACAAACCACTCTGTTAATTGTTGGCTATGCTCATATCTTCACATCTTTATCAACGTAACCATAATTACAACATTAATTTAAATTATTTCTAAAGGATCACTGACTAAAAGAGCTTTAAAAACATTCTAATCAATGCTTTTATTATTACATTATTATTGATTATTGATCGTCTCTAGCTTGATTGATTTTGCTGTTAAATCACACCAATTAGCAGCAGCGTTACTTTAACCCTCCAGCAGGGGGCGGCGTTGCACGCGCTGCCGCCAGCCGCCATTTAAAAGCGAAGAAGAAGAAGACGAAACCGGAAGTGGATTCAGCGAATGTTTTTTTCGAAAGTAGTCGCAACAACTCCGTTAGAAACACATTTATTTATTCTATTTAATTACTGTAACGTCACGAGAACGTTTGAGAATCAAAAGGAGAATAATTTACGTCATTATAACGGTCCATAATTAACGGTAATAACTTTAACGTTTGTTGTTTATAATCAATTTAACACTGTGTTTATAGGCTAGAAATGTCCTTTAAATAGGATTTACATTACTTATACATGCTCCGCTATGGTTGTATGTAAGTTAATACACAGTAAACTCCGTGTTAGCGACATGTGAGTCTTTATATTTAAGTTTTTAAATAGAGGATTAATTAAATCAGATTATATGAGACACGAAATGAAGTTAAACTGTTTATTGGCTTGTTATAAACATACAGAGAATCTGTAATATATTATTATTGTCATTATATTTTTATTAATAATAATAATTCCGGGCTCTATTATCACCACCTTTTACACTCATATTTCCATGTTTATATTTATATATATTTGCATTTATTGGCTTATTACATATTTATAAGAGATGTTTATATCTATTTGGATAAAACAAATATGTTCAGTCACTGAAGATCATGTCCACTTTTTTAAAAATTGTCTCCACAGAAAAAAAAATGTCCAAAAAATCCAAAAAGAGGAAGCACAAGAGGTGTTTATCCTCCAGTGAAGAAGATGAGAAGGTGAGAAAAGGCGTTAAACTGGTTTTAGGATATTATTTCTTCATTATTATATAGTTTCACAACATGCTATTAATTATTGTGATATAATTCATCAATTTGTGAAATATTTGTGTTGTTTTTCCTTTATTACAGGTATCCAAAGAGGAAGATGTCACCAGGTATAAAAAGGAGAGAGATGTAAAGAACTATGAGAGGTTAGAAATGATAAGTTTAACCTGGAATAACAACTTAATGCCAGCAAATTGCTGTTTAATTCATTTGTTCATGTGTCTGTTTGTGATATTTGTTTTCTTCCACATGTAGACGTGCAAAGAAACAGAAAGATTGTGCTTCTCTGAGCAGGAGAGAGGATTCCCGTCAGGATAAAAAAGCTGTGTACAGACTCTCAAAACCACGGGAAACAGACGGGAAACCTGTTGAGAAGAGAGGGGAGAGCTCAAAAACTAAATCGAGTAAATCAAAGGCTGAGCTTTCAGGGGAAACTCAGAGCAAAACTGAGCAAAGGAGATCATCAAAACACAACTCAGGTGCAGAAGGAAGGACTTCTGGATGCAGTTTGAATAAAAAGTCTTCCCACAGGAGCCAGTCGAGCTCAAAAAAGCAGCAAAGTCCAGTTTTAGATGAACAAAAGAGACGAGAGAAGAGGAGAAAAGCTGAGGAATCGACGATTAAAACCAGAAAACTGGAGCAGACTTCCTCCTTTTCTCTAAGTGTGGATCCTCAAAGGCAGAGGAAAGAGGAGCTGGTCAGGAACATGTGCAAATGGTTTGAAGAATACACCTGGAAGGGCAAAAAGAGCCTCGGTACGAAAGAGAAAACACCTCCTGCTGCATCTGGAGGACGATCGTCCCCCTCGACCACACGCTCTACCTCAGACCAGTTCAGGAACATCGCTTCAATCCCAGGAAAAGTCACGTCGGAGCCGAGTTCTCGGCCGCAGATACCAAAAAAAATAGTGTTTAAGATACCGAAGAAGGTGCAGCCGCAGCCGCCTGGTAGCTCAGAAGCTGTTTCAACGAGTAAAAACGTCAGACATGAGATTCCAGAGAAAGATTCAGAGCAGGAAAACGTCAAACAGGCTCACGGCAGCCTGGACGTTACTCCTGTTTTACAGCGTGAGGAGGAAGTTAAAAAGACGACTCAGACCAGGGAAAGTCCTGAAATGAGTCGTGTTGATGCTGAACCTCGTTCTGAGCAGGTAGGAAACATACGCAGTAAAGGAGTTCTGACTGAAATGTCAAAAAGATGCTTTTATTGTGAAATATGATCTCAGAGAATGGAAAACGTATCAGAGGAAAAACTAAACTTATCAGGGAAAAATATAAAATTATCAGGGAAAAAAAATATTAAATTATCAGGGGAAATATATTAAATTATCATGGTAAAAATATTAAATTATCAGGGGAAATATATTAAATTATCAGGGGAAATATATTAAATTATCAGGGGAAATATATTAAATTATCATGGAAAAAATATTAAATTATCAGGGAAAAAAAATATTAAATTATCAGGGGAAATATATTAAATTATCAGGGGAAATATATTAAATTATTAGGGAAAAATATGAAATCTATCAGAGGAAAAAAATATTAAATTATCAGGGAAAAATATAAAATTATCAGGGAAAAAAAATATTAAATTATCAGGGGAAATATATTAAATTATCAGGGGAAATATATTAAATTATCAGGGAAAATATATTAAATTATCAGAGGAAAAATATTAAATTATCAGGGGAAATATATTAAATAATCAGGGAAAAAATATTAGATTATCAGAGGAAAAATATTTAATTATTAGGGAAAAAATATTAAATTATCTGGGGAAATATATTAAATTATCAGGGAAAAATATAAAATTATCAGGGAATAAATATTAAATTATCAGGGGAAAATATAAAATTATCAGGGAAAAATATTAAATTATCAGGGAAAAATATAAAATTATCAGGGAAAAATATTAAATTATCAGGGGAAATATATTAAATTATTAGGGAAAAATATAAAATTATCAGGGAAAAATATTAAATTATCAGGGGAAATATATTAAATTATTAGGGAAAAATATGAAATCTATCAGAGGAAAAAAATATTAAATTATCAGGGGAAATATATTAAATTATCAGGGGAAAAAATATTAAATTATCAGGGAATAAATATTAAATTATCATGGAAAAAATATTAAATTATCAGGGGAAATATATTAAATTATTAGGGAAAAATATGAAATCTATCAGAGGAAAAAAATATTAAATTATCAGGGGAAATATATTAAATTATCATGGAAAAAAATATTAAATTATCAGGGGAAATATATTAAATTATCAGGGGAAAAAATATTAAATTTTCAGGGGAAAAAGACTAAAATTATCAGGGAAAAAATATTAAATTATCAGGGGAAATATATTACATTATCAGGGGAAAAAGACTAAAATTATCAGGGAAAAAATATTAAATTATCAGGGGAAATATATTACATTATCAGGGGAAAAAATATAAAATTATCAGGGAATAAATATTAAATTATCATGGAAAAAATATTAAATTATCAGGGGAAATATATTAAATTATTAGGGAAAAATATGAAATCTATCAGAGGAAAAAAATATTAAATTATCAGGGGAAATATATTAAATTATCATGGAAAAAAATATTAAATTATCAGGGGAAATATATTAAATTTTCAGGGGAAAAAGACTAAAATTATCAGGGAAAAAATATTAAATTATCAGGGGAAAAAATATTAAATTTTCAGGGGAAAAAGACTAAAATTATCAGGGAAAAAATATTAAATTATCAGGGGAAATATATTACATTTTCAGGGGAAAAAGACTAAAATTATCATGGAATAAAACTAAAATTATCAGGGGAAAAAACTATAAATAAAGTTCAAAACGTGACGCCTTGTCATGTCTCACAGTGACATATAAGGATATTTCCAAAGTAAAATACACTACTATTATTTCAACAAAAAGCTACATCTGCAGTAATAAAAGCTGATCTCTGGATAAATTTATTCACATTTAAGATCATTTTTGTTGCAGTAAAATCACATTTTTCCTCCTCTACTAAAACCTGAGTGTTAACGATCCATTGAAATAAGCAGCATGTGAGTTGTTTTTATTTGATTTAATGTGTGTTTTCTACTGAAGATGCAGCTGGTGGAGGAGCTGCAGCTGCTTCGCTGTGAGAGGAGACTGGAGGTGGATGTTTTACAGAGTTATGGAGAACTCACCTGTATGGACATCGACCTGCCGGAGGACGCACATACACACACAAGGAGTGAGTACAGATGATCGATATGATCGAAAATATACAGAAAATAACATGTTTCATGGTAAACTATCAGCAAAGGTTCCCCTGGTCAGGTCTCACAATGGAATATAAGGATATTTACAAAGGAGAAGGTGTCAGAACACTAAAATAAAATATAACTAGTAGAATTTGGTGCTGGAAACAGAATAAAGAGTAAATTAACATGGCTTCATGTTTAAAGTCAAACATAAACAAATATTCATCCTGGAGAAGTACATGACAAAGTATTCTATTAAAAGTATATTTATTTATAATATATTTATTTATAGTATATCTATTTATAGTATATTTATTTATAGTATATTTATTTATAGTATATCTATTTATAATATATTTATTTATAGTATATCTATTTATAATATATTTATTTATAGTATATTTATTTATAGTATATCTATTTATAGTATATTTATTTATAGTATATTTATTTATAGTATATCTATTTATAGTATATTTATTTATAATATATTTATTTATAGTATATCTATTTATAATATATTTATTTATAGTATATTTATTTATAATATATTTATTTATAGTATATCTATTTATAATATATTTATTTATAGTATATTTATTTATAGTATATCTATTTATAATATATTTATTTATAATATATTTATTTATAGTATATCTATTTATAGTATATTTATTTATAATATATTTATTTATAATATATTTATTTATAGTATATTTATTTATAATATATTTATTATTTATAATATATTTATTTATAGTATATTTATTTATAGTATATCTATTTATAATATATTTATTTATAGTATATTTCTTGTAGGATTAAATCCATCAAATGTTGTTGAATCTCTGCTTCTTTCATTACTCTATTTATTTAATAATCATTTATTAATATTAGGGTCAGTGACAAATAACGTTTGGCAAAATGAAAACGTCAAAAACATTTTAAAATAGTTTTAGACCCATTCATTGTTTTCTTGTCATTTGTATAATTTTTTTATTTATTTTATTTTTAAATTTGATTTTTTATTAATTTTTAATTATTTTTTTATTAATTAATATAAAATTTTAAATATTTAATCCAACTAGAATATAAAACTAATTCATATCATGTTTTTTTGTTTTTTTTAAAGAGAGTTAAACTATCTGGTTCCATATATTTAAAAATGTCAAAATTAAGAAGGAAAAATGATGGTATAAATGATGAAAAAATAAATTAAGAAATTAATTAAGACATTTTTAAAAATTAATTATGATTTTGTTAATTATTTAAAAAAATGTTTTTTAAAGGAGGAGTAAGTGTAAGAGTGTAAGTTATTTTAAAATTTATTAATGAGAAATAAAATTATCAGGGAAAAATAAATTAAGAAATTAAAAATAAAATATTTTAAAAAATTATAAATTTTTAAATATGTAAAAAATATATAATGAATTAATTATGAATTAAGAAATTAATTAAGAAATCAATAATGTTAATTATGATTTTGTGAATTATTTTTAAAATAATGTAGTTTTTAAAGGAGTAGGTCTAAGTTTTTTATTTATTTATTTCTGACATTATTTTTGTCAACAACTCACTAAAGTCCATAACTTTGCTTCTTCTTTTATAAAATATATAGTTAAGTTGATGTGTAACTGTTCATTAATAAGGTCAAAGGTCAAGCCTAAAAATTCAATTTCTTTATCCATAACAAGATTTTAGGAGGAAATGATGAACATTTTTATTAAAAAACATCATTTTAAAGGTGAATTTGTAAAGAAAATAAGTGAATGTACAACATGAGAATTATTTTGGATGCAAAAGTAAAGAAAGTTTATATTTATAGTTGTTTTATTACAGTATTTAATATGTATGTTTATCATCAGAACTGTCTCATTACTTTTATTGTTGATAACCAACAGGAACTTTGTTTTTTTAATTGAACAGATAAAGAACCTCCTCAACGAGACCTGATCCTGGTTCTAGACACCAACATCCTCCTCAGTCATCTGGATTACGTCAAAAACATGAGAAGTCGTCGACTTGGAGGTGATTAAAATACATTTAATACTCGATGTGGAGCCTCTTGTTGTTGGAAAAGTGAACTCCCAACATGTAATAGTCTGTGCATCCATTATTTTAATAGTGTGGCTGATGAAGTTCACTACTCTGTGTCCTCTGTGTAATTCTAGCCCTGGGTTCCCCGGTGGTCCTGATCCCCTGGGTGGTTCTGCAGGAGCTGGATTCTCTGAAATCGGGGCGTGGCCTGTCAGGTTCTGTGGCTCACCTGGCCGGTCCGGCCATCTCCTACATCTACGAGTCCCTGAAGAACCGGGACCGGTTCCTGTGGGGTCAGTCCATGCAGCAGGCTGCTGCTATGAGATGTAAGTGAAGCTGTTTGGAGGCTTTTATATCGGGTTTTATATCGGATCATAAGCTAATTATCGACCTGTCATAGCAGCATTCAGCACAAACCTAATCCAATAATATATAAGGGGAATTATCATGATACAGCTGCTGCATTGACTTTATATACACAACACTTCATAATGTATTTATTTCAGTTTTATATATTATATTGTTCCATATTTGACCCAAATCTAAGGGAAAAAAGTAGATTTCTAACTTTTTCATTAACTGTTTTAATAATTAATTCATGGATTTGAGTCATTTTTTAAAGTTTCTCTTCTCTGATTATTTTAACTGTAGTAAAACCCAATGTTACTGTTAATAATAAGACAATAGTTTAATAGAATATTTACATATTTAATGTAGATTTGAGCTGTTTGTGTGATTATTTAATTGTCTCCTTTATAATAAACATCTATCACAATATATTCTACATGTTCTGGAATGATCCTCAGTGAGATTTTAATTTAAATAATTGGCTTTTTTAACTTGTTAAATTCCAAAACCTCTTGATACGGCAGCAGTTTTATTCATATATTTTATGTTGCATTAATTCTACATTTTTTTTATTGATTTTGGTGAATTTAAACTTGTATAAACAAGAATAAATATTTAGAATTTTAATTATAATGTTGATGTTAATGTCAACATTATAATAATGAATTTTAAATCTTATATAATATTACCAAAATATAGGGGGAAAATATGTGCAACTATCACATTAATCACTAAGTAATTTGATAATTAATGGATTTGAGTATTTTTTAAGAATAAAGTGTCCAGATTCTCTGGTTCCGTCTTATTTTCTATAAAATTTCTAATTTCTATAATAATAAATTCAGGGTTTTTGGGCTGTTTTTATTTTTTTTATATTTATTTTAGGTTGAATCATTTTATGAACCAACAAATAATTATTCAATAATTGATAGATAGGGGATTAAGTTTGTTTAATGTATGTATAAAATTTAAATGTTTAAAGTAAAACTACGAAAAATAAAACACTAAAATACGCTTAAACTACAAAAAATCTAAAATAAATAAATAAAAAATCAAATAAAAAACTAAATAAAAATATTAAATAAATACTCAAAAATGAAACTAATAAAAATACTTTTAATAATTAATAAATAAATAATTTGATAAATAAATCTCTCTTGATAAAGTTTGTTTATAATATGTATAAAATTTAAATGTTAAATGTAAAAATGCTAAAAAATAAAATATTAAAATACAAAAAAAAAAACTACTAAAAATGTTTTTAAAAATGTAAAATATAAAAACACAAAAATACTTTACTAAAAATAAAAAATAAAACTATAGACACTAAAAATACAAAAAAAATGAATTAAAAAAATACCAAAAATATTCGATTAATTATTTCGACTCAAATTTAAATAGAAAATGTCCAAATTCTCTGGTTCTGACATTTTACACCATTTATTGAACCAAACTAATTGATGAATCAATTCAATAATCAATAGATTAATCAACTATTAACAGACATATTCAGTGACAATAGACTGAATATGAAATAACTGTGATATCATGTTGGTTTTTCTTATGTCATCTCTCCTGTTTTGTAGATCAGATATTAATTAATCATGTATTAATTATCTATAATTGTATTTCATACATAAAAGGGAGTGTTATTATTTATATGTTTATTTTATTGATCCTGAGTTTAAACAGCAGACATTTATAAATTCTTTTCCCTGTCCGTCCACTAGGTGGCAGCAGCAC